>JAJLVW010000002.1:170034-186179 GCA_030570535.1 Starmera pachycereana
AAAAAAAAAAAAAAAAAAAAAAAACAAAAAAACTTATTTTTATCAGATATAAAAAAAACCAGAAAACCCTTGAATTTTTAAAATCTTTCAAACATTTTCAATCCTTATAAAAGAACAACAACAACAACAAATGACAACTTATTCATATGCAACTCAATTTTTAGACAATTTAATTTCCCGCTGGGCTTTTAATTCAAAACCATTAATTTTATCAATTTCTGGTCCTCAAGGTTCAGGTAAATCATATTTATCTAAAAAATTGATTCCATATTTACAAGACAATCATAAGTTATCAACTTTAGTTATATCAACTGATGATTTATATTTAAATAATAAAGATTTAAAAGATGTTGCCTTAGCTAACCATTCAAATCAATTATTAAAAGGTCGTGGATTACCTGGTACTCATGACCTAGAATTATTTTTTAATTTATTACAAAAATTAAATAATAAAGAAGTTGGTTTTAAAGTCCCACGTTTTAATAAAGCTGCTTTTAATGGTGAAGGTGATAGAGATGTCCAGGACAATTGGACCGAAGTTACCACACCAATTGATGTTGTTATTATTGAAGGTTGGTTTAATGGATTTTTACCATTTGAAGATGAAAATGATATCAAAAACAAATATAATGAATCACCATTATTACAAAAATATAAATTGGATGATATTTTTGCAATTAATTCCAATTTAGATAGTTATTCAAAACTATGGAACTTATTTGATGCAGGAATTTTCATTGATGTTGAAGATTTGAACTATGTTTATGACTGGAGAACTCAACAAGAACATGAATTGATTGCTGAGAAAGGTCAAGGTATGACTGATGATCAAGTTAAAGGGTTTGTTGAAAGGTATATGGTTATTTATCAATTATATTTGAAAGATTTGATTGAGCATGGATTACCAGAAATTAATAAAAATAATAGTTTGTTTTTAAAATTAGGGAAAGATAGACAAGTTGTACAATCTTTGGTTAAATGAAAACATTTAGGTTTGTGTCTAATTCAAAAGCTATTCCAAAAAAAAAAAAAGAAAAAAAAGAAAAAAAATAATAATAATAATAATTATAAAAATAATAATTATAAAAATAATAAAAATAATTATACGTTTTAAATTTCCGAACTAAGAGTTGTAAACATTGGTTTTGAAGGAATGAATTCATCTGAATCATAGTCATCATTTTTAGAAACTTGTTGATCAAGTTTCAATTGTTTAATTTCTTCAATTAATTGAATTTGATTTGATTGTAATTCAACAATTATTTTAGTTAAATTGATATTAATTTTATTTAATTCATCAATTTTATTTGATAATTTATTTAATTGTGTTGAATTATTTGTTAATTTTGATAAATGATCAGATATTTGTTTCAATTGTTTGGTAATCAAAGGATCAATTTGTTTATTTTTTTCAACAACATTTTTATTTTTTGTAATATTCTTGTTAACTATTTTATTTAAATTAATATTATTTTCATTCAATTTTTTTAAAATTTTCAAATTTTGTTGTTTATTTTCAATTGATTCTAATTCTAATCTTGATGCCCATAGTAACAACTCTTCATTCACTTCATCATCGGTTTTTTCACTTGTCATCTTTTCTTAATTTTTTATATCTATATTAAAGAAGAAAAAAAAAAAAAAAAATAATAATTCTATGTATTTTTGGCGTCTTTTCTATAAAAAAAATTAAAAAAATGTCTTTTAAAGATGATTCAAAAATTAACTAAACATGGATGATTTAAAGCCATTTGTGCATCAAATCTTCTTTCTGGATCAACGACTAATAATTTTGTAATCAGATCAATGATTGAATCTTTAATATTATCAAAATAAGGAGAATAAAATTCATATTTCCCTTGTTTAATTTGTTCTTTTATAGATAAATCTGGATTCAATTGTTCACTGAAAGGTGCAAATCCACAAACTAAAATATATAAAACAACACCTGAACTCCATAAATCTATTTTAGTGGTGTATCTTCTTTGAGTTTGTTCAGTCAACACTTCAGGAGCCACATAAGCTGGTGTTCCACATAATGTGTTTGTATATTTTAATTCATCAATAACTTTTGATAATCCAAAATCAGCAATTTTAACAGTTACATTGATTTCATTTGAATCCCATGGACCTAACTGTTGCTCGTTTGAAGATGATCTATATTTGACATCTAGTAAGATATTTTCCGGTTTGATATCTCTATGAATTATATTATTAAGATGTAAATATTGTAAACCAGTTAAAATTTGCTTGAAAATTGCACAAGATTCATCTTGATTTAACTTCTGGGCTTCTTTATGAACAATTCTATCAAATAAATCTTTCCCATTAATTTTCTCTAATACTAAGAAAGTTTCATAAGAGCCTAATTTGGCACTTTGTTCAGTGAATGCCTCAATAACACCAACAATATTTTTATGTTTGATTTTGAAAAGTACTTCAAATTCTTGTTTAATTTGTGCATTATGTTTTGCAAAATTTTTTGATGAGTTTAATTTGAAAATTTTAACTGCAAATTTCTTTCCATTAGATTTTTGTATGCATTCATTAACACGGGCATAATTACCTGTACCTAATTCATCACCAATTTCATATTTTTCTTTAAAAGTTAATTGTAATACACTGTTGTTATCAGTATTGTTGTAAAAATATTTGAAAACATAACAAGTTTTCCCAAATGATACTAAATCACCTTCTTTTAGCACAACATTGGATTGAGTTAATTTTTGTTTATTAACAAAAGTTCCATTCGTTGTGTTTAAATCAACAATATTTAAAACAAATTTGTCCTGATCGATTGAAACTTTTCTTAGTTCACAATGACGAGTAGAGATATCCATTGCTCTTAGTGTAATATCACAAGATCTTGACCGGCCAATCACCGTGGTGGGTTGGTTGGGGACATCGAAATGGTTGTTTGATTGAAGATCAAAAAAAGATCCGAGTATTAGATGCTGGCGTTTATGGTGTTTCTGTGGACTGGGTGTGCTGTTCTTAAAAGTCACCGGTTAGTCATTTACTTGTATTAGCTTGGGTGGTTGTAACACTCACTCTCTTCATACTCCAGTTACTCTTCTGTTCTGATCGTTGCAGTTCAATCTAATATTTTAGGTGCATAATATTGTTTTGATTTCCGCGACACGATCACAGCTAATAAAAATTAAATTATTAATACATTATTAATACATTATTAATACATTATTAATACATTATTAATACATTATTAATACATTATTAATAAATTATTAATAAATTATTAATTCCTGTGTGGCGAGTGTGATTTTGCTAAAAATTTTCTAGTTGATTTGTGGCACAGCATTTTTTTTTTTGGCAAAATAAAACAAAATTTGATTATTGGCAAGTTAAGTAGAAATCAAAAAAGCTTTTAAAATTGCAATTGTCGACAGGCTTATAATAGTAATACTACTCAAATGATAATGATGGAGCTGTTTATTAGTCTCTTTTGGCTAATAATACGAACTACATCCTGTACTGCTACCACTACTCTTCAATTATATAACTTTTAAGTAAAGTAGTAAAGCTTATCAGTGGAAACACCCAATTAGGAAATATTTACGTTGCACAGTGCACTATTGCATGTTTAAGTTATAAAAAGAATGTCGATATATACATGGACACCCATTCATTCTACCACAACCATCCACAATGAAACTACCACTCACACTCCTAGCTGCTCTTTTTACCACTCCAACTGCGTTTTATATCAACCCTTTTCACCTCCCACAACACATCCTCAACTCGTTATCTCTTACTTATCCATCAACTCTAGATCTCAAGTACAACGACTCCCACAACGTCTCCACAGAATCAATCAACCAACTATTCTCGTTATTAGAACAACTTATTACCATACCTTCAGTCACTTACAAAGAATCAGACGTTGCTCTTTTCTTACAATCTTATCTCGCTTCTCATGGTTTAACTTCAACTTTACAAGAAATTGAACCCAATAGATATAACGTCTTTGCTTACATAGGCTCAAAAAACAACACTGAAAACTTACTTACAACTCACATTGATACAGTTCCACCTTTTTTCAAACCTTATTCTAGTAACGATGGCTTAAAAATTTTTGGCCGTGGTTCAAGTGATGCAAAAGGTTCTGTTGCTTCTCAAGTTGTTTCTTATTTAGACATGTTCAAATCTGGTGAGTTACAAGAAGGTCAACTAGCTTTGCTTTTTGTTGTTGGTGAAGAAAAAGGTGGCCATGGAATGACCTACTTCAATGAGAATTACGAATTTAATTATAAGTCTGTTATATTTGGTGAACCAACAGAAAATAAATTGGGAATTGGCCATAAAGGTGGTTACGCTGGTCTAGTTAATGTCACTGGTGTTGCTTCTCATTCAGGGTACCCAGAATTAGGTGTTGATGCTGTCAAGATTTTAGTGGAATTTTTATATCATTTACAAAATTCAGATTTACCATCTGATGAATTATTAGGTAACACCACAGTTAATTTTGGTTTGATAGAAGGCGGCGTTGCTTTTAACGTTGTACCAGCTCATGCTCAAGCAGGAATTTTTTTCAGAGTTGCTAATGATTTGGATGAAATTCCTCAAATTATTCAAGATTGTATTGATAAAACTAACAATAATAATAATCATCATCATATTGAATTCATTAACAATTATCCTTCTTCAAATCCAATGTTTTTCCATTTTGATATTCCTGGGTTTGATTCAGTGGTATTAGGTTATGGAACTGATGCAATGAGATTAACTAAAAAAATTGATAAGAAAATTTTATATGGTCCAGGTTCAATTTTAGTGGCACATGGTGCAACTGAATTTATAGAAACTGATAGTTTAATTAAAGCAGTTGATGACTACAAAAAGTTGATTAGATATGTTTTGAGTTGATTTCCCCCTTCCCCCCACCCATCCATATGAAACAAATTTTTTATTGTAATATGATAAAGTGGACAACAACAACATAGAAGCTATTTCATTAATGTAACAACATGTAACATAAACTTCAAATCTTTCAAATTTTTGGAAACAGGACTCCAAATTTCATAATCTTTCTTTAAAATTTCAATCATTTCATTCGAATCAATATTTTTCAAATTTTTAAATAACTCAATAAATTCATGGAAACTCCAAATTAAATTAAAATCATTATTGATTAAATCTAATTCTTCATCAAATCTAATAAATTCGATTGGTTTCACTCCATTAATTAAATCAGTTGATGATAAAACAAATGTAGTCATATTATCAAACATCATAGTGTTTAAATCTTTAAATAATTCATCATAATGAGCATTAATCATTTCTAAACTATTAAAACAAACATATTTTTTCAATTGAATCAATAATTTTTGAATAGGTGAACCTAAATTCAAGGAGATTAATAACATTTCAAATAATTTTTTTTCAAAATTATTATTGTAATTTGTCTTGGGGAAATAAATTGATCTATAAATATTTGGATGTGAAATTTCTAATGCTAATGATGTGTTATAATTTGTTGGAGAACTTAGCAATTCTATCTTGACGTTATGATTGATTAAAAATTTCATCATTTTTTCAAAATGTTCAATTTCTTTAAAATGCTGTGTTGTATATGTATTTGTTGGTTGTGTGATTTTATTATTTTTATTTGTTGAGTTTGTATCTGCAGTATTATTAGTAGTAAAATTAGCTGATGTACCATGATGATCCTTACCAGCAGCATTTTGTACATTAACATTACTTGAATGTGTTGGTAATTGATTCAAACCATCGTATAAAGTTGGTAAATTCCCATTCAAACTTAATAATCCAATTTTTTGTGATTTACCTAAAACATTTAATTCAATAAATCTTTTAATAATTTCAATTGTTGGTAATATTGATTCACCATATCCAATAAATTGAACATATTGAGAATTTTTTAAAATTCCTTTCCAATTATTCAACAATTTCATCAGATCTTCAATGGTTTTAGTGATATCTGTAATATTGGGCAGTGAATATTCTAATGATATACTTTGAATTTGAAATTGTAAAGTTGAATTGCCAAATTTATCAACATATTGATCTTTATTATTATTTAAAAACCATTTTTTAATTGATTCAACACATAAATCACTAATTTTTTTAGAATTGATTCCTCCATTAACACCAATATTAGTTTCTTTAGTGGTGGAAGTTGTATGACTATTCTGAGTAATTGAAATAACAACAATATTCCTAAAATTCAGTGTTTTCTTTAAAGATGATTTCAGATACAAATGATAATTTGTTTCAAAATTATAATGTAGTTGAGTTACAATTCTAATTTTGGTTCTTTTAGTAATTTTCCTGAAATTTTGGTAAATATTTGGTTTAACTTCACCAACTTGTTCACGTCTTGCTAAATTTATACTAAATGGATATTTTTTAAAAGGAACAGGTTTTAATTCTGATTTTGTATTGATTACACTTGCTTGTCCAATGACATTATCTTCATCACCATTATACCCATTTGCAAATTGGAACCATGCCCATGTACAATTACTCAAAGTTTCAATGGCTTTTCTACTTTCTTTAATGTTGAATTTTAATTCTTGTGAACTTAATATATCATTTGGTATACTTTCATCAAAATTTTCAACTATAAAAGGGCGTTGAAACCAATAATTATAAAACCATGATCTATTTGTATGTGATTGTGAATGCTGTTGGATTTGTAATTGAGTCTGTTCATAAGGTGAAGGTATAATTGATGAATCTTCAGAATCCAGTGATGCGGATTGTGGATCAGTTTTGTGTTGAAAGTATCCTATTGGATTGAGCCAGCCCATCCAATTGGTTTGCACAGGATTGTTGGTTTGCAATGGTGGTGATATTGTCGCCACAACCTGTTGTGATTGTTCATTTGAGGTTGGAATTAGCTTTGTATTTTGTTCGTCTATCAATGGATATATTGAAGAGGGACTTCTGTCCTGTTCTGGGTGGTGTTCACATTCTGCAGAGCCTTGTCGCTTCTTCCAGTACTGCCAACTGGTAGTCATTGTGGTCATTTATGATGGTTTTCTCTCTGTATATGTGTGTGTCTTTAATTACATACCAAAATTTAAAATTGTTTTGATCTTGGAATATATTGCTTCTTTTATTTATTGTTTTGATCCTCAAACAAAGTGAATTTGAGTAGAACTAAAACAAGGACAGCGATTGAAGATGAATTGGAGAGACGATATTTTGCAAAGACTCAAAGAAAGAGATGAAATCGAGCAGAAGAACAGCAGGTTGTTAAAGAGTTGTAAGTTGTGTCAATTTTGTGGGTTATATATACAAAGACACAAAGACTAACCGTTGTATAGTTGAGTTGTTGTATGAGAGAGTGGCTAAGAGTGAAGCTATGATGGAGAAGCTCAGGTCAAGTGATTTACAACGGTGAGTTGTCTTTAATGAAACTAACCCCCGATATTATTATTATACAAAGACCACGAAACTAACTGATGTTCAGAGAGCTAGAGAAAAGTTTGAATGAAAACACAAGTTTAAAAGAGACTGTTGCTTATCAAAAGAGGAAGATTCAGGAGCTTTCAGAATCAGAAACTACATTTAAAATCAAAAGCAGATCTTTGGAATTAGAGAATCAAAAATTGAATAAAATTGTTGATAGATTAACCACTAGAATGAATAATCAAATTGAAGAATACCATTATAAGAATAAATCCATTGAATTGCTGAACGATGAGTTTTTATCTATGCAAATTCAGAATAATTTGTTACTAGATAAAGTTGCCAGTCTAGAAAAAGAAAACGAGAAACTTGTGAACCGATGGATGGAGAAAGTGAAGTTGGATGCAGACAAGATGAACGAGACCAATGCATTTTTAGAAGGGAAATATAGGTCCAGTTCGTGATTATCTAATTTCTGAATTTCTGATTTTTGACTATAATATAATCAAATTTTGAAAATATTGAACTCATTGGAAAACACTCAACTATATTGAATCAAGTATCATGAGTGACGACTTATCAGTTATAACACAAACCACTTTAGTAAGCTTTTACCTACAAAACTCCTAAATCTTGAATCAAATCCTTAACGGTAAGCGCCACATACTAATCATCAATTTTTTTTTTTTTTTTTTTTTTTTTTATTTTTTATTACTCTTCAGGTGATAAAATATTTGAAAAAAATAACGTTGATGACTCGATGAGCATTGAGCAGTTAATTTAATTTATTAACTAGTTTGAAAGAAGAAATAGAAAATGTCGTCGTTTGGAAGAGTGTTCCGTGTCACCACCTATGGAGAATCCCACTGCAGATCCGTTGGTTGTATTGTTGATGGTGTCCCACCAGGGTTGGAACTTACAGAAGAAGATATTCAACCACAATTGACTAGAAGAAGACCAGGTCAGTCCAAGCTTTCCACACCAAGAAACGAGAAGGACAAAGTTTCCATTCAATCAGGTACTGAGAATGGGAAAACTTTGGGTACTCCTATTGGTATGATTGTTGCCAATGAAGATCAAAGACCTCATGATTATAGTGAAACTGATTTATACCCAAGACCATCTCATGCCGACTATACCTATTTGTCCAAATACGGGATTAAAGCATCTTCTGGTGGTGGTAGAGCTTCTGCTAGAGAAACCATTGGTCGTGTTGCTGCTGGTGCTATTGCAGAGAAGATTTTAACTAAAGCTAATGGTGTTGAAATTGTTGCATTTGTTTCTCAGGTTGGATCAGCTAAAATGAATAGAGACTCACAAGATCCAAAATTCTTATACCTATTGAATACAATCACAAGAGAACAAGTTGATTCTGCAGGACCAATTCGTTGTCCAGATGAAAGTGTTGCAGATGCTATGGTTAAAGAAATTGAAAAATATAGAGACTCACAGGATTCCATTGGAGGTGTTGTTACTTGTGTTATTCGTAATGTTCCAGTTGGTTTAGGTGAACCAGTTTTTGATAAATTAGAAGCCAATTTAGCACATGCCATGTTATCATTACCAGCTACTAAAGGTTTTGAGATTGGGTCAGGTTTCCAAGGTATTGAAATCCCAGGTTCTAAACATAACGATCCATTTTACATGGATGAAACCACAGGTAAATTGAGAACTAAGACTAATAACAGTGGAGGTATTCAAGGTGGTATCAGTAATGGAGAAAACATTTATTTTTCAGTTGCGTTCAAATCAGTTGCGACTATTGGACAAGAACAAACCACCACTTCTTATGAAGGTAAAGAAGGTGTGCTAGCAGCCAAAGGTCGTCATGATCCAAGTGTGACACCAAGAGCAGTTCCTATTGTTGAGTCCATGGCTGCTTTAGTGTTATGTGACAATTTGTTGTTGCAAAAGGCCAGAGAAGCCAGCAGGGCCATTGTTGCTTGAACCGTTGTTAGTACTGTTTAGCTAGTTAATAAAAACCTGTATCTATTATGGTGTAAATCTTCAACAGTTGTAGTCCTTTCGACCTTTCCACTCCCATATCACCATTCATATTACTGTGATATTACCATAAAATTACTGTAAACAGGCACAACCTGACTACGCAATTAGCAATAAAATCAGCTGCCGAACTGCCATATCCGCTGCTGCTCGCTTCTAGACTTCAACTCTTTTAGTCTATTTGTTTATTTATATAAACCAACTGAATCTCCTCCTACTCATCTACACACTACCACAATTCAACAATTGAACTACAAATTACAACACAATGGTTGCTGACACTTTGCTTTACCACCCTTCCTTCACCAAGCTGCTCCAGCTCCTCAACAAAACAGCAGGCAGAGACAAAGCTTTCCGTCTCCTACAGTACCTCTCCAGGTTCCTTGCTGCCTACCTCGCATTAAACACTGGTTCTGTTGAACTAGCTCAATGGTTCAAATCACTCCAAAGCAACTTTGCCTTTGTGAGAAAAGGTCTTAGAGTCCTCAAGCCATTGAACCATCTTCAGGACGCTGCTAAAGCCTTTGACAACAAACTCAACGTGGACCCAATCATCAGACTCGCTGCTGTTGCTAAAAATTTAGCTTACGTTGGTTACTTATCCTTTGATTCCCTTGTATGGTTCAAGATGCTAGGAATTGTGTCTGCTAAAAAATACCCAAAGGCTGGGAAATATGCATACTGGTTCTGGTTCTTTGGACTAATCTCTGGTTTAACCAGTGATTTTAGAAAAATATCCATCACCACTTCCAAGTTGAACAGTATTAATGCTGCTGCTTCTGATGACAATGAGAAAGTTGATAAGAAGAAAGCTGTCGAAGCTGATAGAGGTGCTGCTGTCAAGAAATTAGTCTGGGACTGTCTAGACACTTTTATCGTTTTAAACAGTTTGGGTTTGTTACACAACCCAGAGACTCAGGTCGGTCTTGCTGGTTCGTTGACTGCGTTCTTTGGTCTTCAAGAAATCTGGAATTCAATCAAAGTCTGAGTATTTTAGTATTAAGTGTCTACTGTTCCACTGCTATTTTTTTTTTTTGTATGTATAAGCTACAAAATTACAGACCATGAGTCTTTTTCCCAGTCTTCAGTTTCTTCAACTGTATGTAGTTGTTCAACTTATTCACTCACTTGACGACATTTACTCTCATTCAGTAGCGAAATACTTAATTCTCTCTTTATGTACATACTTTAAAAAGCACTCAAAAAATTCGAATATTTACATTTCAAACAATTTCAATATTAACTAGTGAACTACACCAAAAAACACAACGCAAGCCAACTGAAGTAAAAGACTAAAGATGGACCAGAAACGTTCTTTTCCCAGCATGAACTCTCCAGCAGCTCATAACACTCGTCAACAGAACAGAGCAGCAGCACCTCAAGTAGCAAATAATACTAACAATAATGGTGGTGTTGGTAGTGCAAACCAACAAGCTATACAACACAAAATACATCAACAGGCACTTATGAATGGTAATTATCATGGATTTGCTCATATTCCAGCTATGCAGAAAAAAGTTTATAACTTTGCAGAATCTACTGATGATATATTGAAGAAATTCCAAAATGAACCTCCATCACTTGAATTCCATATACATGAAAACCATTATAAATTTGGTAATCAAGATGGAATAATATCGAAAGGTAATCAACTTGTTAAAGATTTCTTAGAATTTGTTGCAAGAGAAGAAATTCCTCATGCTATAGTGGAAGTTTTAAGAGATGCTGGTATTAAATTTTATGAAGGTTGTATTATATTAAAAATATTGGATCATAGAAAATCAATTCAAGTTGAAAAGTTGAATCCAACTACCCAACAAATGGAAAAAATTAATATTCCAAGAACTTTTAGATGTTTATTAAAACCAACTCAATTATCTTTATTTTATGATTTATTATATCAAACAGATTCCGCTTTACAAAGATTTAGTGATCAATTGGGAATAAGTATGGAATCTGAAATATTAACAATAACTAAAAGAAAACTAGATCTATCTGTTCCTTTCAATCCATATCAATCTTTTTTCAAACCAGAAGTTGAATATCCAAAAATTAATGAAAAGACTGGAGAAGTCATTTTCAATCATAGAACAGAATGCGATGATCCTAAATCAAAAGCTTTTAATCCGTTTAAAGAGTTACATGAAGATTTACCACATCAAAATTCAGAATATGAAAGACTTATGTTAATAATGAATGATAAAAATGGTTCTGGAAATATTGGTGATTCAAATGGAGAAAATGCACAGTTTTCAAGACTAAGATTTGTTGAGCAATGGAGAATTAAGAAGGAGAAATTAAAACAAGCTTCAATATCAGCAAATTTAAGTGCAAGACAATTCAGTAATGGGAATAATAATATGGCAAATTTAACACCTGTTCAACAACAACAATTACAACAACAACGAATAATAATGGCACAACAACAGCGACTACAACAGCAGCAACAAGGTGGAATAAATACTCATCCATCATCCTCATCACGCTCAAACTCAACATCTCAAACAAATTCCAATTCTAATTCTAATTCAAATCAACAAGATGAAGATGATAAAAAACCAGTTAAAAAGCCTCGTAAAAATAATAAAAAAGCTACAGGAAAAACTTTGCCCGGCGCACAAGAAGATGAGAAACCTGAAAAGAAAAAAAGAGGTGCCTATAAAAAGAAAAATGCCAAAAATGAATCTCAAGTTTAACTTTTTTTTCAAAAAAATCGTCTACAATAATCATAATATTTCAATCTATGATTATGAATTTTTATCAGCACAGCTTTTTTTTCCCCCATTTATTCTATATATGTAGTTCAACAAAAAAAAAGAAAAATTAATTATAAACAATTGCTTTAATTAAATCAACAAATGATTGACGATGTTCAACCTCATGACACCAAAACCCAAACACTTCCCCATCAGTGTTTTTTATAATAATGAAATCCTTTTGATAATTAACTTTAATTTCACTCTTCCCAAGTTTCTTCAATTCTTTATTATTCATTAATCCCATTGAATAATTAGTTGGATTTGTTTTATTTAAAATCATTAAACCATGAGTATATGGAATACTCTCATTATTTTCATCCAATGGTTCACGTGCATACAGGGCAAGTACACCTTGAAACTCTAATTTTTCCCACTGATCTGATTCTGATTCATAACGATATAATTGACAATGTGATGTATGGAACAATAATGTTTTTAATGCTGGGTCATAACGGCCAATGACGTTGTATGTTAATGTGTTGGAGTATAGTGCACGTTCTGTCTCTAGATCAACTGGTGGTGCGACAGACATGGTGGAATGACCAATGGTAGGATTGTAATATCAAAGAAGTTTAGCATTTGTAGATTAATATTTACAAAGATTAAGCGTGTTACCCGTACTAAATTTTAGAAGAACATTTTATTCAAAAGTTCATAGGGCAATTGGGAGGACAGTGATGGTTTATTAATAGGTGATAGTAGCTTAGAAATTACAATTAACGTTAAAAATCTTAAAAATTGTTTTATTCCTGCTTTTTCATACTAGAAGTCGATAAAAATAATTGCTGTTTTAAATTATCTGCTTAAATCTCAGCTAAAATCTTTTGAACATCAGTGGCATCAACACCAAAGTTATCTGGTTCAGCAATTTGTTTGACAACAGTACCATTATCAACGAAAACAACAGCTCTTTTGTCTCTTTTGTTACCGAAAAATGGAACTGCGTCTTCAATCAATAAACCAGCAGCTTCACCAAACTCACCTTGTGGATCAGCAATGAATCTAACGCCAGATTTACCAGTATCAATTTGTTCACCCCAAGCTTTCATAACAAAAGCATCGTTTACAGCAGTGACAAAAACATTGTAACCTTTAGATTTAAAATCACCAAAATGTTTAATGTATTTTGGGATATGAGCACCAGAACAAGCCGGTGAAAAAGCACCTGGAATACTGACAATGATAGATTTACCTGACTTGGTCAAGTCAGCCAAACAAACTTCGTCACCTGGAGAACCTTCTCTCAAACTAGAAACAGCAGGAATTTTGTCTCCTTTGGCAAGCAATGCGATGGAAGAAGTGGTGAAGCGACGTGCTGGTTGTTTAAAAGCAGTTCTGGCAGCAAACATTGTGGGTCAATTGATGGAATTTCAGTCGAGTTGATTGAAGGGAAAACGAAGAAAAATGCTTCAATTTATAGCAAATTTCACCTCCAATCTTTTAAATGACTGAAAAATTGTGACAGAAATCAAATTTATTGAGAAGAAAGAAGAAAGAAGAAGAAAGAATGAATAAGATAAAGATCCCAGCTGCTCACGACACAGCCAAGTGGATTGCTCAGCTATCACCAGAAACACTTCCCAAGCGGCATTTCCAAGTGACTTATAGCAGATCTTCTGGTCCCGGAGGACAAAAAGTCAACAAAACATCATCCAAGGCTACCATCCAACTCACTGGATTCCATAAACAACAATGGATTCCACAACATTTAAGGGACTTGCTCACTCCACAAAACTTTAGGTACTTAACAGAGAAAACTGACAGCATAGTGATTCAATCCGATGTTTCAAGATCTCGTGAACAAAATACAACTTTTTGTTTTGAAAGGTTTGTTGATGAATTGAAAAACGTCGTGCAATTAGTTAATGAAGTTAGTGAAGAAGACAAGCAAAAATGGGCTCAGCTAGAGAAAAAAGCTAAAGAAAAAAGACTTGAACTGAAATCCCGTGATTCTCAAAAGAAACAATCTAGAAGAGTTAGATACAGCGATTCTTGATTCTTAAAACCCACACCCATAGCATATAGCAATATTAAAATAATGGTATCTATAATCTATTCATAACTGTATATAATTTGTCAAATAAATGATAAAGCCTCCCAAAAACCAGATATTTAACCAACATTTCCTTTTTGAATCCAATAATCACGACGAGTATCTTTGTCAACACTACTTGCACGTTTAGGTTTATCTGCTGCTGAAGAAACTTCTTCTTCTAAGGACATGAAATCTTCAACTGATCTTTTGTTAGAATCATTTTTTTGGACTTGATTTGGTTTTTCAACCTGCGTTATTGCTTCAGCATTCGTAGCTGCAATCAAAGCTTGAGCAGCAGCTTTAGTTGATTTTTTACCTCTTTTCTGTTTAACAGTCTTGGTGATCTTATTAGCTATACCAGATAAATTCATAGATTTAGCCTTTTTCAAAACTAAGTTATTTCTCTCAATATCATGTTCATCATCATCATCATCATCATCATCTTCTTCTTCTTCACTTGTGTAAACTTTAGCAATACCCATATAATCCATTTGAGAATCATTCAATGACATGGCCTCATTTATAACCAAGGATCTTTCATCTTCAAAATTTCTTTCACTACCTTTATATTTGATTATATCACCTAATATTGATTTCCCTATTCTTTGTTTATAAGTTGAGTTTTCTAATTCATAGCATGCATTAACCAAAGCATTAAATGCACCATTAAAAGCTTTTGTGACATTTATGATATTGTATGAACTTCTACTAATATTATTTGATGGATCATCTGGATCTTGGATAACTAAACCCATAGAAGAACGACATTGTAAAATTGGATAATAATTTTTGTTGATATAAGAAACATTATCTTCTTCAACACAAATACCAACTTTCTCATAGCTAAAATTTCTTCCATATAATTCAAAAAATTCAATCAATAAAACACCTAAATTTTCCATTGGATCAATCACACCAGTTGATAATCTTGGATGTAAACATAAAAATGAATAAACTAGACAAATTACCGAATAACCACCTAATCCACCAGTATGAACATCATTTAATCTTCTTGCATTTAAAAATTGTTTGATAAGTAGCACCAATTCTCTTAATCCTGGAGTCTCACTTAACCATTTCCGTATAATTCTTGCAGCAGTAATACCATTAGTTCTTTCAAATGAAACATCAATATGAATTTTTGATTGCGGTTCAACAAATTTAATAATTGGAACTTTTGCCTTTGCAACAACTTCAACTTGTTGAGCTAAACCTTCTCTTTTCAAATATGAAGATAACGCAAATAATGCACTTCTATTATCAAATTCTCCAGATCCATCACGAGATATGATGACCATATCTATATCTGAACCAGGTAAATATAAATCAGTTGAATATGAACCAAACACATGAACTTCACTATTTCTCCAATATTTTTCAATAGCAGTTTTCAATCTTCTAAAACAATCATTTCTTAATTCAATTTCTTCCTTTGATGGTGAAATATAAGCAATAAAATCTTTAATTTCCATTGTTAACCAATCTGATATTTCTTTTTGTTCTGAATGATCATGGTTCTGTACCCATGGAGCATCCAGTTTAACCATTGGACCAGAATTAATATAAGATTCATTATCATCCATTGAATATTGATCTTCATCATTACTCAAGATTTCTTCATCACTTTCACTTTCCTCATCAGAAAACTTTAGAGAGATAAAATCTTCATTATTGGTCAATTCATTAGCTGGTTGCTGATCTTCAGCACTAGAGTCTTGAGCTGCTACGGATGTTGATGTATTACTATTGTTGTTGTTGTTGTTTTTCTCTTCATTATTTGGAAAAGCGGAAATTTCTTCAATATCGCTATCTTTTTCTTCATATTCATGTTCACTATCAGAATCAGATATCAGCACTAATTCAGGCTCCTTTGGACTATTAGACAGTTCTTTATATTCTGCCAGCGTTTCATATTTATTTTCATGGTTTTTGTTTGTGAAAGCATTCAGTTT
>JAJLVW010000002.1:193120-206080 GCA_030570535.1 Starmera pachycereana
TTTTTTTTTTTTTTTTTTTTTTTTTTTTTTTTTTTTTTTTTTTTTTTTTTTTTTTTTTTTTTTTTTTTTTTTTTTTTTTTTTTTTTTTTTTTTTTTTTTTTTTTTTTTTTTTTTTTTTTTTTTTTTGACATATTCTATAATGTTTCATCATTGTTTTATCGAATTTTTGATATTGAATTTATAAATTTATAAAATCTTGAACCTCGAAATGTAGCAACTGAAGCTTTCAGTTGAATATTAAACTGCTCATATTGATTTATAAAGAAATGACCCACTCGCAATTAACCAGATCAAAAAATTTACTTTCTTTTAAAAAAGATCTTATAGTACTACTTAAAACCAATTCAAACCCAAATAAAATTCATCATTATGAATTATTACAATCAATTTTTGAATTATTAGAGAGTGAAGTTATACAAAATGATCAAATCAAAACTTTTATGGATTCAGTTGATTCAGAAATTTTTTACAAGATGCAAGATATTGTTGTAAATTTAAGTTCATTGATCATAGCAGATATTGAGAAATTAAAAGAATTAAAAGAGGATGAGACGATGAGCAAAGAATTGGCATCACCATTTAGATTTAGACATAATAGTTATGATTCTGGTAATGATGAAAAGACGTTGGTTAATACCCCAGTAAAATTAAATTTATCACCTTTTAGCGTCAGAAACAATGATTCACATATTTATAATTCATATAGTGCACCATGTACACCAATTAAAAAAACACCAAGCAGGAAACGGTTTAGTGTTCGTTTTTGAGCAAAGCAGTAAGATACAAGTCAGCAAATAAAAATAAAAATGATAATTTTTTTTTTTTTTTTTTTGAAATAATTATTTACAGTAGTATATATTGTATCTATGGAAGTAGGTGTGAATTTAAGCCGCTTATTCTAAAGAAACTTTGGCACCTAAGCCTTCTAAAGTAGCTTTTATCTTTTCAGCTTCTTCTTTAGCAACATTATCTTTCAAAACTTTTGGAGCAGCTTCAACAAATTTTTTGGAATCAACTAGAGATAATCCTAAAAGACCTTTAACTTCTTTAATGATTTTAGCTTTAGCTTTAGCATCAAAGGCCTCAAGTTTGATGGAGAAGATGGTTTGTTCTTCTTCTTTTGGTTTTTCAGCTTCTTCTTCAACTGGAGCAGCAATAGGAGCAGCCGCTTGGGCACCACCAGTTGGAAATGAGATGTCTGGAATGTTCAATTTGGATTTGAGCTCAGCAATCAACGCAGATGTTTCTAGTAAAGTCAATTTGCTGATTTGATCAACAATAACTGTTATTTTTGGGTCAACTGGACCAGCAGCAGCTGGGGTTTCAGTAGCAGCAGCTGTAGAGTTGAAAAGAACAGCAGCAATTCTGGCAGCTGGAGTAGCACGTAGCAAACGGGCAGAAGATCTGGCAAGCATTTTTTCTGGTTCAGTTGTTAATGCTTCGTCAATACTTGAATTTTTCAATAGAAAAAAAAAAACATTGATTTTCCCATTTGTTGAAAATAGAAATGAAAAAATTCTCCGCATAACCGTCACGGAAACTGAGTTTTAGAGTACATGACGGTTGTGCTGGATGTTTTTTTTTTTTTTTTAAAATCTATGGTAAAATTTAAAGAGTTTGAGAAAAAAAGAACACAGTTTTGGAGTTGTAAAATGGCAACGTTCAGATTCTGCGGGAAGTGGTATGTTTTGGTGCTGTTTATGGTATTACGAGACACATTATTGTGTGAATTTGAAGTATACTGAATGGATGTTTCAAACGGAGTATACCAATAAACAAAGAAGACAGAACTAACAATACCAGCAACAACATGTTGTACCCAAAAGAGGACAGGGAGAACATGCGTCTGCTCTTTGAATGTCGTATTTGCGACTATTTAGAACACGCAGAGAACCCACTAGTGTACCGTCACGAGTTAATTTCCAACATTGGTGAAACTGCTGGTATTGTCAAAGATATTGGTTCTGATCCTACTCTCCCGCGTTCAGACAAAGAATGTCCACAGTGCCATGCTCATAACGCTGTTTTCTTCCAGTCACAACAAAGAAGAAACGACACATCGATGGTGTTGTTCTATGTGTGTTTGGATTGTTCTCATGTTTACAAGAGTGCTTGATTTATTTAGTTTATGAAGCATATCAAAATAATGACTAAAAAAAATAGTATAATAATTGATGGAGATTTGGAATATAGACTTATCTCATCAAAATTGGTTTAGCTTTCGATGGAATTGTATTGTAGTGAATCTCTGATTTTCACCAATTCTTCAAAATGAAGGCAAATTTAACCAGGAAAAAATCACCCGATATACCTATACCTGATCACCCAAACACGAATGAACAACAAACAACTCTAAACTATCAGAAAGTTCATAATTAAATCAAAAAGCAGAATTGAGAATTGATAAAAGAAAAACAACAAAAAAAAAAAAAAAATCGACGCTGCTGCCCAAACCGCTATTTTCTTCATTAAAAATTTTTCAAAAAAACTTCAACTTTTCTAACATTAATACAAAACTTTGTTTTATTACAAAACTCAACAGCCAAAAAATGCCTCCAAAGAAACAAGTCGAAGAGAAAAAAGTCCTTTTAGGAAGACCAGGTAACAATTTGAAATCCGGTATTGTTGGTTTAGCCAATGTTGGTAAATCCACTTTTTTCCAAGCCATCACTAGATGTCCATTAGGTAACCCAGCCAATTATCCATTTGCCACCATTGATCCAGAAGAAGCAAGAGTCATTGTTCCATCTCCACGTTTAGACACTTTGGTTGATATCTTCAAACCAAAAACTGGTCCTGTTCCTGCTCATATCACCATTTATGATATTGCTGGTTTAACTAAAGGTGCCAGTGCTGGTGAAGGTTTAGGTAATGCTTTTTTGTCTCATATTAGAGCCGTCGATGCTATTTACCAAGTTGTCCGTTGTTTTGATGATGCTGATATCATTCATATTGAAGGTGATGTTAATCCAGTTCGTGATTTGGAAATTATTTCAAATGAATTAAGATTAAAAGATATTGAATTTGCTGAAAAACATTTAGAAGGTGTTTTGAAAGCATGTAAAAAAGGTGGTCAATCTTTAGAAGTTAAACAAAAGAAAGAAGAAGCCGCTTTAGTTGAAAGAATCATTGAGTTATTGAAAAGTGGACAAAGAGTTGCCAATCAAGATTGGACCCCAAAAGAAGTTGAAGCTATCAACACCATGTTCTTATTAACTGCTAAACCATCTATTTATTTGATCAACTTATCAGAAAGAGATTACATTAGAAAGAAAAACAAATATTTACCAGCCATCAAAGAATGGGTTGACAAATATTCTCCAGGTGATGTTATCATTCCATTTTCCGTTTGTTTAGAAGAAAGATTATCTAAAATGGAAACTGATGAAGAAAGAGCTGAAGAAGAGAAAAGAATTGGTGTTCAATCAGCTTTACCAAAAATTATTTTAACAATGAGAAAAAAATTAGATTTAATTTCTTTTTTCACTTGTGGTGAACAAGAATGTCGTGAATGGACCATTAGAGATGGAACTAAAGCTCCACAAGCTGCTGGTGTCATTCATAACGATTTAATGAATACCTTCATTTTAGCACAAGTTACTAAATATAATGATATTGTTGAATATAAAGATGAAGCCGCAGTTAAAGCAGCAGGTAAATTATTATCTAAAGGTAAAGATTATGTTGTTGAAGATGGTGACTTGATTTACTTTAGGGCTGGTGCAGGTAAAAATTAGATAATTAATTTTTTAATATATAATACAACAAGAAACAAATTTTCAACAATTAAAACTATATACAAGATTTAAAGTAATCTTAGAATAAGAAAGAATACCATTTTTCTTTTCTTTTTTCTCTTTCAGCTTTAGGGATAAAAGCAGCAACTTGATCTTTGATTTTTTCAGGACCAGTTTCATTATCATAGTTTTTACCTAAAGCATCAACAAATTCACCTTCTGGATCCATTAGATAAAAGAAAATTGAATGATCCACTAAATAATCTTGACCTTGTTTGACATTTGGAGGAGTTGAGAAATAAACTCTATATTGTTTACAAGTGTTTTTAATTTCATCATAAGTACCAGTTAATCCAATAATATCTGGATGGAAATCAGATAAATACTCTTTGATAACATCTCCAGTATCTCTTGCTGGATCACAAGTGATGAAAAGTGGTTGTATTTCAATATTTTCCTTTTTCAATTTATCTAACCAAATTCCTAATTTATCTAATTCATCAGGACAAATATCAGGACAATGAGTGAAACCAAAATAAATTATAGAAAATTTCCCCTTCAAGTTTTCTTCAGTGAATCTATTACCATTAAAATCAACTAAGGAGAATGGACCACCAACTAAAGGTTTACCATACCCTCTATTAGCTTCAGCTTCTCTTTGAATCTCTAATTTTTTCTTTTCTTTAGTGAAAAAATAGTAAATAAGGGAACCGGTACCAATAAATAAGACAAGAGCTTTCCAACTGGAAAACTCGATACTTTCAACAGTGGATCTTTGCTGAGTGGTGGCTGAACCCCCAATAGGAATTCTACTTAATGGTTTTTTACCTGGAGTGGGAGTAGTATTATTGTCAGCAGTCTCTGGTTTTTTCTCGTTAAAGAGTGGGAACGAAGATGACAAGAATCTGGTGGAGATGATTCTTCCAGTGGATTGAGACAATGCTGTTCTGCGTGAAATGTTTGCAAACTGACGAAGCATTGGAAAGTTGTAGTCTAGTTGAGCTGGACAGTTTAGTAAGTTAAATGTTTCAACAATTAATTTCAATTCCCATCATCAGTCAATAAATTTTGGTGGTGAGCAAAAACGTAATTTCTTTGTCATCTTGCAGATACTTCCAAGTTTGTTTAAACTGGACAAAATACTGCCAAAATATGACAGAATTCAAAATTTCCATTTTCGGCAAATTATCAACAAATTTGAGTTCTGTTTGTTTACGTTTTGAAGATCTCAATTTTTTATAAAGCAGAAAGTTTGGGCTGAATTCAGTTGTCTCATCTTGAAAGAAAACAGCTAAGATGAACCCATTCCAGGACAGGTACTCGCCTGCAAAACCGGAAAGGGCGTACCACAACCACTCACCTCGCAAGTTCCACCCAATATCCACGCCTAACACTCCTACACACCATGGGACACACAACGACGGCAATGGCAACAGCGCTAATGCCAACAGGTACTCTCCAGCGGTCTCGTTCTCTAGAAGATCAGCGTATCAACATGAAGATGATTATCAGACTCCATTTGCGTCTCCAACAAAGCAACATCCACATCAACCTTATCAATCTCCAATAAATCCTAATATCACACCTAGAAAACTGTTTGCAGAAATGGAATCTCCAATGCGTCGTTCCCAAAACACAGTAATTGTGATTGATGATGACGATGACTATGAACAAGAAGAGAATACCACAGGTTCAATGATGGACCCTTTCAGAAACTCAAATGCCACTACTTCAACAACAAACAGAATCTTAGCTCCACCAAAACCAATTTTTAGTGCAAGTACTTTTGTTTCAACTCCTTCTGCTACCAACACTGAAGATGTTTATTCAACACGGACTCCAAGTGGAAGTACAATCTTCACACAATCAACTTCAAATGATGAAGAAAAAACCAAATCTGAAGTGTATTCAACTTTTAGTGGTGACACTTTTAATAAGCATCAATTCAATTTTAATTTATCAGATTCTGAAGATGACACTGAAACTCATAATTCATTTGATGAACAATTCATGTATGATGTTCCAGATGTTCAACCTCGTCGTAATAATTCAGTTAAAAAATCAAAATTAATCAAACCTGTTGCTGCAAATAAAGGTCATTTGGTTTTAGAGAATCCAATTCCAACTAAATTACAATTATTATTACCAAAACAAGATTCTGATGAATTCAATTTTATGAGATACAGTGCCGTCACTTCAGAACCAGATGATTTTGTTGAAGAAGGTTTTACATTGAGAGCTTCAAATTTAAATAGAGACATTGAAATTGCAGTTTGTATTACAATGTATAATGAAAATGAAGTTGATTTTACAAGAACAATGCATAATGTCATGAAAAATATTTCTCATTTATGTGAACGTGAAAGATCAAGAGTCTGGGGCCCAAATGGTTGGAAAAAAGTTCAAGTTATTATTATTAGTGATGGTCGTATGAAAATCAATAAAAACGTTTTGGATGTTTTAGCTGCAATGGGTGTTTATCAAGATGATATTGCCAAATCTTCTGTTAATAATCAACCAGTTAAAGCTCATTTATTTGAATATACCACTCAAATTTCATTAAATGAAAATTTAGAATTTAGAGGCCAAGAAAAAGGTATTGTTCCTGTTCAAGTTTTATTTTGTTTAAAAGAACAAAATAAGAAAAAAATTAACTCTCATCGTTGGTTGTTTAATGCTTTTTGTAAAGAGTTACAACCAAAGACAGTTGTTTTATTAGATGTTGGAACAAAACCAAATAAAACTGCTTTATACCATTTTTGGAAATGTTTTGATCGTGATTCAAATGTTGCAGGTGCTGCAGGTGAAGTTAAAGCACTGAAGGGTAAAGGATGGAATAAACTATTGAATCCATTAGTTGCATCACAAAATTTTGAGTATAAGATGTCAAATATTTTAGATAAACCTTTAGAATCCGCATTTGGTTATATTTCAGTTTTACCTGGTGCACTATCTGCGTATAGATACAAAGCTTTATTAAATCATGAAGATGGCACTGGTCCATTAAACTCATATTTTAAAGGTGAAACATTACAAGGTCCAAATCGTGATGTTTTTTCAGCAAATATGTATTTAGCAGAAGATCGTATTTTATGTTGGGAATTAGTTGCTAAAAGAAATTCTAAATGGGTTCTTAAATATGTTAAAGATGCAAAAGGTGAAACTGATTTACCAGAAAATGTTCCAGAATTCATTTCACAAAGAAGAAGATGGTTGAATGGTGCATTATTTGCTGCAATCTATTCACAAATTAATTTTAGACAAATTTGGCAAACAAAACATTCAAAGGCAAGAAAATTTATGTTTCATATTGAATTTTTATATCAATTTATTCAATTATTATTTTCTTGGTTTTCAGTTGCTAATTTTTATTTAGCATTTTATTTTTTAGCAGGTTCTTTACAAAATAATAAATTTATTCCAAATAATGGAGGTTTTTGGTTATTCACAGTTTTCAATTATATTTGTGTTACAACTTTAGCGTCAATGTTTATTATTTCAATGGGTAATAGACCACAAGGAGCAAATCATTTATTTATAACAGCAATGGTGCTAATTTCAATGTGTTCAGTTTTTGCAGTTATTTGTGGGTTATATTTTGTTATTAGAACTTTAAATGGGAGTTATGAATCTTCAACATCAAGTTTTATTAACATTGTTGTTTCATTATTATCAACTTATGGGTTATATGCAATCATGTCAGTGATATATCTTGATCCATGGCATATTATTACATGCTCAGTTCAATATTTCTTATTATTACCATCATATACTTGTACATTACAAATTTTTGCATTCTGTAATACACATGATGTTTCATGGGGTACAAAAGGTGATAATAAAGCAGTTTCATCATTAGGTAATATTGAATTCAAGAAAGATGAAGAAGGTAAAGATGTTACAGAATTCCCATTTTTATCAGAATTAGACATTGATACATTATATCAGGATAAATTAAGTAATATTGCATTACAAAGATTGAAAAATAAAGAACCAAAAGAGAAAGTTGTTGAAGAAATTCCAGATGAAGATTATTATAGAGATATTAGAACTAGAGTTGTTTTAACTTGGTTAATTAGTAATTTAGTCTTGGTAATGATTGTTTCACAGATTTATTCACCAAAGGAAACCGCATCAAATAAATATTTAGCATTTATTTTATGGTCAGTTGCAGCAATTGCCGCATTTAGAGCTGTTGGTTCTTTAGCATATTTGGCAATGAGATATTTTAGAGTTTTTGTTGAAAGTAAACATAAATTTGAAAAAGATCGTGGAATAAATTTTTCCATTGGGAAATTATTTAGAAGATCAGATTGATACCAATTATATTATTATTATTATTATTATTATTATTATTATTATTATTCATAAGACATTATTTTATATATAATATGAAATGTACATTAATTTAGATATAGTTAATTATAGTGATATTTTATTTATAATGGTAGAATTGAATTAATTAATTCAATAAATAGGGACATTCTATTTTTCAAATTATATACTTGAATATTTTATATTATTACTATTAAATTCTCATTCCGTGTGTTTGTGTTGTTTTTCCTTTTTTTTTTTTTTTTTGTTAAGCCTCTAAAGATCTCATTATTTAGAAGTTGATTGGTTTATCAAAAGTAGCTAAAGCAGCTTCTTTGAAAGCTTCTGATAAAGTTGGATGAGCATGACAAACTCTAGCAATATCTTCAGTGGAAGCACCATATTCAATTGCCAAACCAGCTTCAGCAATCATTTCACCAGCATTTGGACCAATGATATGAACACCTAAAACTCTTTCAGTTTCCGCATCAGCTAAAAATTTAACAAAACCTTCGGTATCCAAATTAGTTTTAGCTCTTGAATTAGCAATGAATGGGAATTTACCAATTTTATATTTGATACCAGCTTCTTTTAATTGTTCTTCAGTTTGACCAACCCAAGCGACTTCTGGGTGAGAATACATGACAGATGGGATATTACCATAGTTAACGTGACCATGGCCTTCTTTGATATATTCAACAGCGGCAATACCTTCTTCTTCAGCTTTATGAGCCAACATTGGACCAAAAGTAACATCACCAATGACTCTAATATGAGGAAATTTTGATCTGAATTGAGAATCAATAACTAAACGACCACGTTTGTCGACTTCTAAATCTAAAACTTCAGCATTTAAACCTTCAATGTAAGGTCTTCTACCAACGGCAACTAATAAGACATCAGCATCTAAAGCTTCTTTTTCACCACTTTTAGCGTTTTCAACCTCGATGTTAACAATATCACCATTTCTTTGAGCAGAAGTGACTTTAGTTCCTAATTTAAATTTCAAACCTTGTTTAGATAAGAATTTTTGAGTAGCTTTAGCAACTTCACCATCCATTGAGGCACCAATGGCAGGTTGGAATTCAATGATAGTGACTTCAGACCCTAATCTTGCATAAACGGAACCCATTTCCAAACCAATAATACCACCACCAATAATGGCTAATTTTTTTGGGACTTCTTGTAAAGATAAAACACCAGTTGAAGAAACAATACGTTCTTCATCGATGGTGATACCTGGGAAAGGAGTGACTTCTGAACCAGTGGCAATGATGATGTTATCAGCGGTTAATACAGCGTCTTCACCACCTTTGATAGCATCAACTTTAACAGTATGTTCATCAACAAAAGAACCATTACCTTTGTAATAAGTGACTTTATTTTTCTTGAAAAGAGCTTCAATACCAGAAGTCAATTGTTTAACAACGGTATCTTTAGCCTTTTGGAAGTTTTTAATGTTTAATGCAACATCACCAACATCAATACCTCTGTTTTTTGTATCAGTTTTGATTTGATGATATAGATGTGAATTATTCAAAAGAGCTTTTGAAGGAATACAACCGACGTTTAAACAAGTACCACCTAAAGAGCCTCTTTTCTCGATACAAGCAGTATCGAAACCTAATTGAGCAGCTTTAATGGCAGCAACATAACCACCTGGACCACCACCAATGACAACAATGTCGTGTTTTTTGGTTGCAGCAGTAGCAAGAGTACGTGCTTGAGTTCTGAGTGCAGAGACGGATGATCTGAGCATTTGAGGAATGTGTGTGTGTGATGAGAGTTTTTGATGTGTTGTTTGGATAAAGAAGAATTGTAAATTATAACTTGTACATAGTCAGATTGATAAATTAGTGTAATTTATTTTGTAGGAAATAGCAGGGTGGTGGTGGACACTAGATTTTGGTGGAGCTAGGCAAAGCAATTGGAGCTGTGGGCGGAATGCCACCAAAAAGCCAGGCAGGAAATTAGGTGTCCGCAAGCTTGTAGTGTAGTGCTAGGCAGAGAAAAATAGCCGGAGCCTTTTTAAATTAGGCAGAGAAAGTCTTCAATCTGGTGATGGCACCACTGACGGACCCGTGAAGACCCCCACTTTTTGTGCGTTTTTTTGAGATTTTTTGAGATTTTGGTGGAATTTTTTTTTTTCTTTTATGAAAACCAAAAGTCACGTTTTTTGGACTTATAAAGTCAGGTGATTACTTTTGTGAAAAAAAAAATTAGTCATGGAAAACATCATGTGATACATCATGTGACTATTCATTTATGCTTTTAAGTTTCTATTGATATTATATATACAAGTTAATGCTACAACAACTCACTCAACATCTCACTGACACAATCAACACACCATTCAACTCTCTTTCTCTGCTTGCGGCCACTGATCAAGTCACTACCGGCTACTTTACCATTCAAAAAATACTGTAGTCCACGCAATAACGATTCTTCACTTTTAATTGCCTTGATTTTTTCAACCAATAATTCATTACTGAATCTCAAATCTTCAGCTTTTAATTTAGATCCAGTCGTGTCTCCAAAAACTTTCTTCTCGCTTTTCTTACCAACACCATCAAAAAAAGTAATAAACAACACTTCAAGGAAAACAGTAGCATCACTACTTAAAGTTAAAAAATTGACACCTCTAAGGCTTTGTAATCCTAAACTTCCCTCACTCATCAAATAACCATAAAATTTACCTAAATTGACAATTCTTTGTAACTGATATCCATCGTTATCGTCAACCATCTTGTCACTTAATCTTTTAAAATAATCATCTTCTTCATCATCACCTCCATTACTTCCATTACCATCAATTTCATTAATAAAGTCCCATAATGAAAATTGTAACGTTTTTTTAACTCCATACATCCCGCATAATTTATTTCCCAATAGCCCATAATAAGGATTATACATTTTTTCAATTGAAACACAATGTAATAAAATTTTAGGGATTTCTCTTTCTTGATTTTTCTTTAATCTTAATTTATCTAATTTAGTAAAAGCATCAATATAATCTTCTGAAGACATAATACTAATGAAAATTGCTCTTCTAATGTCTGTATTCATTCTTTGACTCTTGGAAATTTCAATCCAATTTGGTTCAGCAGTTTCTAGAATATCATCTAATTCTAATTTATTAACTTCAGAATCTTTTTCTTCATCAATATTAAAATTCCCATTTCCTTTCCATGCAGAACCAACCAACCACCATTTACCCTTTGTGGCAACATTATGAATATCATCTAATGAAACAGCTAATGGATCATTAAATTTATTATTATTAATCCCACCTAGAACTTTTTTCATCCTGGTGATTAAATTTAAAGTATTTTCATTATAAAATTTTTTTTTATTATTCTTCAAATTTGTTATTGTTTCAACAAGAAATTTCATACGTCCATTAACTTCAACATCACCACTTGATATTTTTTTTTGTAACATCAAGATAATTTCTTTTAAAGATTGAGGATCTTCATTTCTCATTTGAATACCTGCATTTTTAACAATTCTTAATAATAGTTCTGCTCTTTGTTCATCTAATTCGTTGATTAATTCCTCAATCATATTATAAAGTAATTTACTGGTAACCATGGAAAATGAATAAGTTGAAGTTAATAATGAAACAAGATTGCCACATTCTTTAAGTTTCCCTTCTTTTTTCATTGAATCATATTTTTCCACTAATGTTTGAATAAAATAAGCACCAAATTCAACACCTTGTAATCTATAAATTGCACCTAATAATGCACCATATAAAACAACAAAAGTATCTAATAAAGTTGTCTGATGTAAGATACTTTCCATAACAACAAAACATAATGATTCAGTAACCAATTGACGTGGATTATCTCCATATATCGAAATAATTTCATTCACAATTGTCATTAAGTTTGCTTCACTTAATTTATTTAATGGACCTTTGACTAATCTTTTGATAGTTGTTAATCTTTCATCTTCTTGATTTTCAGTTTTTTTACGTAATGCTGGTGGAATATATTTTGTTGTTGATGGAGCAACATATGGATTCTCTTTTGGTGCAGCAGTGATTGTATCACCATCAGATTCTTCTGATAAATCAACATCACTATCAAAATCTGATGAATTTAATTCATCATCTGAAGAAAATGGATTTTCGATATCACCTTCATCATCTTCATTTTCATCTTCAGATAGAACTTCATCTTCATCTTCATTTTCAGATTCAACAGCACCATAATCATCCAAGAAATCTAAACCTTCAAATATTTCATCTAAACCATCATCTTCTTTATTCAATTTATTACCTTTTAAACCTAATTTTTTTGAATAATACTTGATATCTAGTTCATCTTGATCTTCAGGAGTTAAAAAAATCTCATCATCATCCTTCTTTTTTTTATCTTTTTTTTTCTTGTTTTTACTGGATTCTTTCTTTGAGTCTTTTAATTTCTTTTCTATTTCTTTAACTGGTTTACTTTCAGTTTTATTTTTCTTTGCCTTCAATGCCATTAATGCAGCCATTGCATCTTCAGCAGTTTGAGGTTGATCATCATCATCTGATCCAAAATCATCATCTGATCCAAAATCATCATCTGATCCAAAATCATCATCTGATCCAAAATCATCAGAATCATCTGCAAGATCTTTTGAATCTTCATCTTCAGAAATATCATCTTGATCTTGTGGTTTAGTTTCAGCAGGTTTCTTCTTATTCTTAGTGTTACCTTTATTATTAATGATATTCTTATTCTGCTGTTTAAATTTAACAGGTTTCTGAGATTTAATCTGAGCATGTTTAGCTTTCTTCAACACTCTTTCTTTCTTTCTCAACTCTTTTCTGCTTTTCCTCTTCTTGCCACCAACTTCATAAGTACTAAACCTCTCATCTTTGTCTTAAAAAAAAAGGTTAGTTACTATTACTTGCAAACAT
>JAJLVW010000002.1:206180-271460 GCA_030570535.1 Starmera pachycereana
AATTTTTTTTTTTTTTTTTTTTTTTTTTTTTTTTTTTTTTATAAAGCAAAAAACCCCAAATCAAAATTTCACTTTCATTATCACCAGTTCAATACAGCAGCTGTAAGAAAGAAAGAAAGAAAGAAAGAAGCAATGAGCAAGTTTAAACTAGACATCAAACAAGTGGCAGATATTGCGCTTTTCATTGGTGCATCAATCTCAGCTTATTACATGATGAATCAATTGTTGAATAAAGATACAACTGGAGCCAAATCAGCAGAAACCAAGAAACGAGCAAAAACCTCATTACAAAATTTGAAAAGCATGAATCCAGGTTTAGAATTAGACTTGAATGAGTATGAGAATGCAGTGTTGGCTTCTTGCGTCACGCCGATGGAAATTGATGTGAAATTTGATGGTGAGTAGACTTTGTTGATTTTTTCGATAATTTTGCTTAAAAATAACACTTTTTGTTTTTTTTAGATATTGGAGGATTAGAAAACATTATTGATGAATTGAGAGAAAGTGTTTTGTATCCATTAACAGTGTATGTTGATATATGATGTTTCTGCTAATCTGCGTTAATAATAACCTTTTTTTCTTTTTAGTCCCCAATTATTTTCCCATTCTTCTTTACTTCAAGCACCGAAAGGCGTGTTGCTTTATGGACCACCAGGATGTGGTAAAACAATGTTAGCAAAAGCTCTTGCAAAAGAAAGTGGGGCAAACTTCATTTCAATTCGTATGTCATCAATAATGGATAAATGGTATGGAGAATCAAATAAAATGGTATCAGCTATATTTTCATTAGCATCAAAATTACAACCATGTATTATATTCATTGATGAGATTGACTCTTTTTTACGTGAGAGACAATCAATGGATCATGAAGTCACAGCAATGTTAAAAGCAGAATTTATGACCTTGTGGGATGGATTAACAAGTTCTGGTCGGATTTTAGTGTTGGGTGCAACAAACCGTCCAGCTGATATTGATAGTGCCATAATGAGAAGAATGCCCAAGAGATTTGCAGTTAATTTACCAAATAAAGAACAACGATTAAGAATATTAGGGATTTTATTGAAAGATTCGATACTAAGTGATGATTTCAATTGGGATGATTTAGTTTATAGAACTCAAGGATTAAGTGGATCTGATTTAAAAGAACTAGCTAGAGATGCAGCAATGGGGCCAATGAGACAATACATCAAAGAGAATTTCAAAGATGGGAAAAGAATAAATGAAGATGAAGAAGTTGTTGTTAGACCTTTGAAAAACGAGGATTTTTACCAAAATTTGGACACGTTTATTGTTCCACAAAGTAACATTATGAGTTCAGCTTTGGATTGATTGGGTTTGCTATATACGTTTTATTTATATCTCTTTCATTGATATTTTTTGTACATAAGTCGAATTTTATTCAATTTTTCAGATCTCTAACAACACACGTTAGAAAAAAAAAAAAAATCAAAATTAATATTATAAAATAAACAAACAAACAATCTCTAACTATTTTCAAACAATTTACCGCAAAATGACCAGTTTAAACCAGCCGATTGTTTTGGACAATGTGAATAATACCATATAACTTTTGATTGACTCAATAAACTAACTTTTTTTTTAGGGCTCTGGAACTATTAAAGCAGGATTTGCAGGTGAAGAATCACCTAAAATTTATCATCCTAGTATAATAGGAACAACAAAATACCCTAAGATCATGGCTGGAGCATTAGAAGGGACAAGTTTTATAGGGAACAAGGCAATGGATAATAGAGGATTATTAAGAATACGGTATCCAATATCTCATGGAGTTGTTACGAATTGGGAAGATATGGAGAAAATTTGGTCTAGTGTTATTGAAGAATTGAGGATACAAGTTGAAGAGCATCCAATTTTATTGACTGAAGCTGCATTAAACAGTCGTCTTAATAGAGAAAAATCTGCAGAAGTTATGTTTGAAACTTTTGGATGTCCTGCTCTTTATATATCTATACAAGCAGTTTTGGCATTATATGCTAGTGGTAGAACTAGTGGGGTTGTTGTTGATTCCGGGGATGGAGTTAGTCATGTTGTTCCCGTTTATGAAGGGTTTTCATTGACTAATAGTATTAAGAGAATTAATTTAGCTGGAAGAGATGTTACTGAACAATTACAGTTATTATTGATGAAAAATGGGTTTTTTTTACAAACAAGTGCAGAAAAAGAAATTGTAAGGTTGATTAAAGAACAATTGTGTTTTGTTGCAAGTGATATTAAAAAGGAAGAAAATTTATGGATACAAAATAATTTATATGGAGGAATTGGAGAAGAACAGAAAACATTAATCAGTTCATATAAATTACCAGATGGTAAAACAATTGAAGTTGGGGCTGAGAAATTTAGATCAACAGAGATATTATTTCAGCCTGAAATAATTGGATTAGAATATCAAGGGATCCATGAAATAGTTAATGATTCAATTGCAAGATGTGATTTAGATTTAAGAGATTTATTATTCAATAATATTATACTAAGTGGAGGAAATACGATTTTGAAAGGATTTGGAGATCGATTGATTAATGAATTGAAATATTTAAATGGGAAACGTAAAATTAAGATATTGGCACCACCAGAAAGAAAATATAGTACATGGATTGGAGGATCGATTTTATCAAGTTTAAGTACTTTTACCAAAATGTGGGTTTCGAAACAAGATTATGAAGAGAATCCAGATTTAATTCATACAAAATGTTTATAATTTAGCTAATAATTAATATAAAAATAAATTTATACAGCATAATATCTATCACCAAAATCACCAAGACCTGGAACGATTCTTTTCTTATCATCCAATTTAGGATCAATACCACCAGTAATGATTTTAATATCAGGGAATTTGGAATGATAATTAGCAATACCTTCTGGAGCAGCTAATAAATTCAAAAAGAAAATATTTTCAGGTTTAACACCTCTTGAAATTAAAACTTCTGTGGCTAACATTGCAGAACCACCAGTGGCCAAGATAGGATCCAATAAGAAGACATAACGCTCAGAAATATCTTCAGGTAATTTTTCATAAAATAATTTTGGTAATGCAGTTTCTTCATCTCTTTGAATTAAAATTTTACCAATTCTAACAGCTCTACAACAATCTCTTAAACCTTGTTCCATCGATTCACCAGCTCTAACGATGGAGACACCACAGATTTTCCCCAAGAAGCCAACCCCGTCATAAGTGACATCCAAAGGAGTTTCAATGGTCTTTGGTTCAACTGGTAATTCATTTAAACCAGCTTCAACTAAAAGTCTGATTATACGGTCTGAATAAAAAATGAAGTCTGATCTTTTGGTGGTTTTGGATCTGATGATGGAGTATAGACCAATGAGTTGATTTGTTTGTGGTAGCTGAATGAGGTTTTTGTAACCTGATTCAGTGGTGGAGGACATGGTTACTGTTGGTTTTGATAGAAGATTAGGAAGAATGGTTAATAAAATTTTATTGTCAGTGTAGAGTTGCAGGTTTGATTGTATTTATATAGAATTTAAGAAGTTAAAAAGTACCCACAGAGTCAGAGACCATGACGATAAAGAGATAAGGCGGGACATTACAGCTGCAGTGCTGCACCACACACTCCTGGATATTTGGTACTTAACTTAGAAGATAGAGTGATAGTAGCGACGGTTGTCGAGATAATGCGATGAGGGTGTCTGGGTGTCCTTTGGTTTAGGTAATACTCCAACAGCTGCCAGGCCTCATTCTCGTGACTCCAGCATGGCAGTACTGTCTACTACACTGCTAGCAGGAGAGTAGACTACAGTAGAGTAATAGGAAAAAGTATATTCAATCATGCTCCACAGAGGAAACCCCAAATGGGTTTTCGATATACTCAGCACCATCAATAGCTGCAATGGTACCAATAAGTGGTCCTCTAGCAACAACTAAACCCAAAGTTCTTGTGGATGAAGGGTCTTCTTTGTTGATTTCGACAGTCTCATCTAACACCAGGTTTCCTAAAGAGTCGAGACCTTTTAGTACTCCTTCATAATGTGCTATTATGTGTTAGTATTTGCTCTTGAATATTGAAAAAACTGAATGAGAAAAGATGGAGACACATACAGTCAGCTTTGAATGGAAAAATGACTCTGACACGTTTGTCTTTCAATCTGTTGAGTCCCACAGTGGAGTCTTTCTTTGGGATATATTTCTGCTGTTGTGGTCTTTTTCTGTTTTGATTTCTTTCATTTCTTTCATTTCTTTCATTTCTTTCATTTCTTTCATTTCTTTCATTATGTTCTTTCTTTATGTTCTGTTTGTTAGAAATGCATCAAATCATCAATCAACAATCTTCTCACTTCACTCATTTTGTTTTGTCTGTCTTTTCTTTCTTCAGTTTCTTCAGTTTCTCTGTTTTTGATAATTTGTAGATTAAAACAAAATTTTACAATACTACTACAACAAGACGGGTAAACAATTTACAACATCAAACCAACAGAAGACCACAAGAGAAGAGATGGACATCACAGTCACAGTCAGCTCACAGCTCACACATTCAGAAAGAAGAATCTCTCCAAACTGGTCTGTTGCAGTGCTTAAAGAAAGACTAGAAAAAATCACTGGAATCCCACCACCAGACCAGCAGGTCCTCATCTACAACACAAGCTCATCCAGTCCTATCACACTAACCCATGAAGATGACTCCAACACACCACTCTCACAATTCAACATCCAAAACATGGCAAGCATACGGGTCAATGACACTCGTCCAGACTCTGAACTAGTGGATTTACAAGATGAGTCTAGAAATGATGGGTTATATCAAATGAAAGATGAAGAATACGACAAGAGAACGGATTCCATCAGACACTGGAAACGTGAGAATAAACTAGGACGCTTCAATCCAGAACTAATCTCCCAGAAACAACAACAGTCTGCTGCTAATGAATCCAAATCAAAAGAATTGACTGTTGGTGCAAGATTCAAAACAGTCAACGGAGAACGTCGTGGAGTCATCCGTTACATAGGTAAAGTTCCAGAGATTGACCCTACCAATACATGGGTCGGTGTTCAGTTCGATGAACCAGTGGGAAAGAATAACGGCTCAATCAACAATAACGAGTATTTCCAAACTGGTATGAATTACGGTGGGTTTCTCAGACCGATGCAAATCGAACAAGGTGATTTCCCAGAAATAGATCTGCTAGAAATCAGTGATGATGAGCTTTGAATAGCTGTAATTACATTGCTTCTTTCTTCATTCCTAGTTGTAATTTGTATGTAAAAGAAGTTTGAACTTTATGAACCCGATGAGGTGTGGCCCTATCGCGCTTTTTTTTTTTCTCTCATAGTAATGACAAATTAAACAGTTTACACTCTCTACAACTCTTCCAAACCACCCAGAAAATGTCTAACAACTTTGCAGCAGAACTCATCAACCTTCTTGAACCATACGTCCCAAACCAACTGAGAGACATCGATATTCATGGTGCACTTAGACTAGTTATCATTGTTGGTGGTTATATCTTTGCTCGTAATATTGCCCAAAAGTACCTTGCTAAAAGACAACTGGAAAGACAAATAGAACATGAAAGACTGGTTCAAAAAGAAGGGAAAACTAATGAACTGATTGATGATCCGAAGGCAATTGCTACTGGTTTGAATTCTGATGATTGGGGATTTGGTAAAAAAACTAAAAGAAATGTTAAAAGACAACAAAAGATCTTGGAACAAGAATTGGAAAATTTGCATTCTGGTGATGTTGATGATGATAAGGATATTGAACATTTATTAGAATAAGCACCTTTCCAAACTAATTGTTTGAGCTATTATTTCATGCTTCAGTTGATCTTGTTTTTCTTTGAAAAAACGATTCTTGTATATTAATAATCCTCTATTTCATTTCATGCCATTCCACCATTTTTTCATTCATAAAATGCACCATATCAAACTCTTTTACATACACTACACTACTATAATAGTACTATATACAAATTATAAGTTTAATCGCAAATTTATACTTTAAAAAAAAATAAAAAAAAAATAATAAAAAATAATAAAAATTATTTCAGTAACAAAACAAAAAGTTAAAATAAATCATCGAGATGAGTTTTGCAGGAAGAGGCCGTGGAGGCCAACGTGTTATGCTGCCATTCGGTCTAGACTTCAGTGATATAAACTCTGTACAATCTGCAGATAAACCAGTATGCTTGTGATTTATGTCATCTTTTTTGAAATCATCGATTATATGTACTAACAAATACCTTTTTTTTTTTTTTCTTTTCTTGATTTAGACAATATCATTTCCTGTTAATGGAATTCCAATGCAACTTGAAAAAATCATAGCATCACATTTCATAAGTTTTCAAGCAGAAGTACGTGATGGACCTTTTTATACTGGTTCTAACTTAGATGTTGAAAATAATAATAAAAAATTAGAAATTGATGAAGATGGAATTAATGATGGATTAAAAAGATATAGTGATAAATATTTGAAAAAAAGAAAAATAGGAAGATCCATTGATGAACACCCGTATAATATCGAATTTTTCCCAACTGAATTATACAAAGTTATGGGAGTTGATGATAAAAAAAAGAAAAAATTATTATCATTATCAAAATTGAAAAATTCTGATGAAATTTTACAGTTGTTACAAAATGATAAAGATTCAAAAGAAAAAATATTGGAAAAATTAAAAGAATTAGAGAACTTGGATGAAGATGATGAAAATTCTACCAATAAAGCTAATAATAATAATACTACTACTACTAATAATAATAATAATGAAGATTTAGAAGTTGAAGATGATGAATTTGATGATGAGGATGATGATGATGATTACAATGCAGAGAAATATTTCGATGATGGAGATGAATTTGGAGATGAAGATGATTATAACGATCATGAAGCAGAATTTTAATCTACAATTATAAATATTAATAGCATAAAATTTTAATAATAATCGTTACGAATTTTTTTTTTGTTTGTTTGTTTGTTTGTTTGTTTGTTTTTAATTCTCATTATAGTAGAAAAATCTTTATTTAACGTTTCTAAACCTACTAGGTGACACATTAATTGAATCACCAAGTGAATATCTTTTAGTATTCTCAATAAATTTTTCATATGCAGAACTACTATTCAATTGTGAACTTTCAATATTTTCAACTTCTTTAACTGATTCATTCAAATTTGTTTTCAATGGACTTGTTGGTCCACTTTTATAACCAAATGAAACTGGTCGTGATTTTTGTGGTGATGAAATTGGAGTAATTTTTTCATTATTATTATTATTATTATTATTATTATTATTATTATTATTATTATTATTATTATTATTATTATTATTATTATTATTATTATTATTATTATTATTATTATTATTATTATCATTATTATTATTATTATTATTATTATTATTATTATTATTATTATTATTATTATCATTATAATCTTGGAAATCAGATGGTGGTTTTTTGCGTGTTAATGAACGTGTTGGAGATTGTAAATGTCTTTGTGTTTGTAGATGTACTTGTGATTCTAGTTCTGGTTCAGTTTGTAGTTGATAACTACTATGTCCATGGAACCCACTGGATATCAGTTCATCTTGTAATGGTACTGTTGATAATGATTCATCTGATGAATGCGACATATAAGAAGAATATGATGCACTATATGATGTATGTGCTGGAACTGGAGGTGGTTGTATATCTTGATCTTCTTCCTCATTCTCAATACCGGTAAATCTTTTATAAACAACCGAATTTCTTGCAGATTTAGATTTGGTGGATATTTGTCCTTTACTTCTTGGTTCCCATTCTGTTAAAAGTTCTTTCTCTAAATCATCAAATAAGTCATTAGAGTTTTTATTCCCATATGAATTTGAAGGTAAATCTATATTTGATTTAGAAAATGATTCTCTTTTGGTTAGTTTGTTAAAAGTATTTTTATTTAATTTTAAATCATTGAAAAATCCAGTTTTCTTTGGTGATGGTGTTGGCAATGGTTTATCTTGATGATTTTTGTTAATATCAACAGACGGATTAGGAGTAGAGTTGGAGATTGATGTAGATTCATTGGAAAAAAAATTATCTCTAATTGGGGATGAAGCTGATGAGTTCAAAGATTTATTACTCTTTCTTGATCTTAGTCTAGCTAGTTTTTCTCCAACGTTTATCTTACTGGAATTCAAACTTGTGTCCATACTTAGTGGAACTCTATTGTTTTTGAACTCATTTGATTCAGTAGAACTAGTTCTTGTATATGGCAATATATTAATTTTCAATGGTGGAACTATGGGTTGTGCTTGCTGTCCATCATCATCATTATCATCATCATCAGATTCATAATTCATCTGAAACTTAGATCTTGCTGGTGGTAAATCAGGAATATCTCCTAAGTTCTTTGATGCAAATGAAGATGCAGATTTGCTAAATGAATGCTGCGAACTGGTTAAGTCATCACAAAATTTATGAATTTGATCACTATCATCGTCTAGATCAATTGGGTTTGACTCAGATCCTGGAGTTGGAGGTAACTGTCTTCTATTCTTCCTTATTTTGTTTTTAACAGATGATGTACCAATTGAATTGGTAAAATTGTTGGAAGGTTGAGATCCTACAGAAGATCTGAAAGGGTCTGAAGTTTTCCTATGCTGTGGATAAAACGTCATCTCAATATATATCTCACCTTGTGGAGCCACTGGGACCCATGTATCGATCCCATTCACTGAATCGGCCTCAAAAACTTTTCCAAAATTAAATGTAGCTTCTCCGACCAACACTGGACCTTTTTTTCTATCATGCAATATGGTGATCTCCAGTATATTTCTTGTGCCATTATCCAGCTGGTACTGAAACTCCTTGTCCCAAAACGGGTGCTGTCCTCCACGACGGTCAGTGTCTGTTTTATCAGGATTGAAACCTTGTATCTTTACCACGCAAAATGGACTCTGCTTGTCGAAATCAACAACGTCCTGCAAGTCTCGTGCTCTTTTCACAACCAGCTTCAGTGTTCCTGTTGTACCGTAAAACCGACTGCCTTGTGTCTCGTCCATTTCCTGTCTTAAACCACTGTTTTTATTTACTGTCTGCAAAAGGTAAACAAATGAATTTTTGATTCAGAGAAAGAAAAAAAAAAACAGAGATTTCAAAACATGAATTTCAAACAGAATTAGATTGGACTGGTGCATATTATGTCACTTTGAGATTTACGTCTTATAAACTAAAGTTTAAGTTTTCTCACACGGTAAAGCTCCATGAATGTTAAGGTTGACAATATGTTCAACGATTTTTTGGTCCACATGACGATTATAGTGTACTGAGTGCTCTTTTAAAGCTCGAAGAATCTAACTTTTCATAACATCATGACAATTCCTTTTTTTTTAATCAGCGAGTATCTTACAATTCAATCAGTTTGATACTTGATTGCCCAATGTATGGCAAACTGATTTCCTTATAACATATTGCTTTGTAAACCTACAAATAAATATATGAAAACAATTAATACGTGAAGTACATCATGCTAATTGAAAAGATACTTTATAGAACCATAGTGAAATAACTGTTTTTTTGATTATCTATGAAGACGCTTCTGTGGACCACGATTGTTGTTATAATCATTGCTATAAGGTCTCTTTTGACGACCACGGTTTTGTGATAAATTTGGAGGTGGAGGTCCTGGAGGTGGAGGTGGTTGATCGGGAGGCAACTTGGATAATTCTGGAGAAAATGCTCTTGTTGATGGAGCTGAAGATGAAACAGATACATGATCATTTGGTGCAGGCGGAGGACCTGATGGTGGTTGATGTGAATTATAAGGTTTCATAATACTATTACCAGTTGTAGTTGGCGCAGGTATCACTTTTGGATTTCTAAAACGACTTTGCACATGTGTGGGAGCTGGACCTGATGGTAGATTAGCATTTGAACTGTCTCTGAATCTCATATGTTGCTGATTGTTATAGTTGTTGTAATTATTATAATTGCTGTGATTGTTATAATTATTATAGTTGTTATAGCTATTGTGATTTTGGTTACGGTTAGAATAATTATCTCTATTTCTTGGTCCTCTATTATCAAAATTATTATTTCTCATTCCTGAATTCTTAGCAAATGCTGCATTTTGATCTGGTAATGGTTTTTTAACAGATGTATTTGAGTTATCAGAAGAAGTTGTAGTGTTGCTTGATGATGTTTTTGACCCTAAAACTTTGGTTGGTGTTCCATTATTACCAGATTTTACATGATTGTTAGGCCTATCGGTATTATAACCATTGTGTTGTCTACTACTTTTTCCATTCCAATCATTTCGTTCACTTCTATGATTTCCTCTAGATTGACTTTCTGTGTTAGTCAAGGAACTTGATGGTTTATTATTATTTTCAGGGGCTGTTACTTGGCTGGTTATGATATTCTTTTCGGTATCAGAAGTTGTAGATTTTGTGGAAGTGCCCTTTGTTAAAATCTTGAATAAAACTTCCATTTTTTCATTTGACATCATCTTTTCAAGTACGGAATAGTTAGATTCATTTGACGCAAATTCCAACAATTGGTTTTTTAAAACTTCAGGTGACTTATCATTGAACAAAATTACATATCTCTTTAATAAGTGATTAGAAATATTCAGAACTATCTTCTCTTTGTCATCACCTAAATTGAGGTTTAACATATCCACAATTTCTTCTGTAAAACTTTTAGATGGACTTGTTTCTTCTATCTCTGATGATGGGACGTGAAAATTTCTAGTCGTTTCTGTTGAAATTGTAGTTATTTCTTCGAGACTTTGTTCAGAATCAGTTATTTTATTAGCTCCTTCATTATCTGAAACCTTTGCTCTAGTAGCTTCTTTTTCAACTTCATCTGTCTCTTCAACCTTTACTCCCTCTTCCTCATCTCTTTTAGCACTCTCAAAAATATCTTTTTTCAAATTTTCTTTGACATTTTCTCTATCTTCTTCTTCAATATTCTCGTTATTAACTTCATTAGTATCTTCCATTTCACTTTCCTTTACATCCCCTTTGGTATCTTCACCTTCTTTGATGATTTCATTTGGTGCTTCGACTCCTTCATGTGAGCTCTCTGCAATAGAAGTAACATCCATATTGACATCTTTTTTTTCTTGGACAGCCAAATTTTCTTGAGCACTTAAGTCAAATTGTAAATCTCTGTCTTTGTCGTCATTTTCAACACCTTTAAGTCGATTTGGCTTTCTTTCTTCTTCTTCTTCTTCTTCTTCTATTAATTCACCACCATGGTCAACAGATTCTTCGTCTCCATCAGAAATAATATCATCATGATCATCATTTTCTAATATACTCTGTACGTCACTCAAGCTAGACATATAATCATCATCATCTGCTTCTTCTTCTTCCGCTTCCTCTCCTTCATGTAAATCAGCCTCATCTTTATTTTGTTCTTCACATACATTTGCTTCTTTTTCAAGCTCTCTCTGTTTGTCTTTCTGTGCTTTAGCACGTTCATATTCTTGATATTCTTGTTTTCTTTTATTGTCTTTCTCTTCTCTCTCCTTTTCTAGTTTGATTTTTTTTAAAAGTTCAGCTTCTTGTTTCAATTCATATTTAATTGCTTCAAATTCTTTTCTTTCTTCCTTTAATTTCAGTTTTTCTTCTTCTTCCATCTCATAAAATTCCCATCTGTTGATCCAATTCTTAGATTTTGATTTAATTAAACCAAGAACAGCATTTGAAGCTAATCTTAAATCATCTCTTGTCTCCTTATTTGAAACATCTGTAACAAAATTATTGATTTTCTCTCCATGTTCGTTAATGATTGGATAAACATCAATCAAATTCTTAAAAAATGTAAAGCAATTCTTTCTTGACGTATATCTTTCATCTTCAATACTATTTTTAATAACTTCAAACAATTTTTCATTCCAATTATAAATCTTTTTTTTGATTTCAATTGGTTGTTCAGGATTTCTTCTGATATTTTCAAAACTTTTCAATAACTCTGAAAAAAATAATCCAAGATTTTCAGCTTCTAACGGAGTCAAGGTAAAGATAGTAGTATCCAAAATATCACTATTGAATAAATAATCAACAATTTGTGTTGAAACTTCAAATCCTAATGCTTTAGTCAAAAATTCACAAGTAAAAACAGCATCAGTTGATGATTGAATAGATCTTGGGAAAACACAATATTGAATGAAAGATTGAATTTCTTCTTCAGTCGGATTATTTTCAGTGTGGAAAAAAAATGGACGTTGTTCATTGAATTTATCAAGATTCATGGATGTTTTCAACTCATGAACACTTCTGTCCAACGGGATTTGACGTAAATGTTTTTTAACAATTTCAATATCTTGTATGATATCATCCAATGGACGACTTCTTTGAGAAGGATGCTCACGTCTTTCAGATGTGTAATTATCTTCAAAAATCTTCAAAGTTGTTTTAAGTTTCTGCTCTTCTTGATCATAGTTTTCTGGATCGTAACCAATATCATATAAAGTAAATTTCCAAAAAAATAAGTGTAACGATTTGCTCAAGTTTGTAAAATCAATGGTATTAGTAAATTCAATATTTTCTAAATCTGATTCATCCAAAATACCTCTCCATAATTCAAATGCCCAAGGTGTGTCAACATCATAAGTGTTGATCAGTTCATTAATATTCACAAGATTTGCTTTTAGTTTCTCTTGTTCATCTTTACCAAAATACTTTATCAATTCAATAAAAGTATGTAAAACAGAAACTACCTCATCGGTTTGATTGGCAATAATTTTCAAATATGAATCCTCTGGAACCATCAGAGTTAATCGTTTATGAAAAAAACAAAGTAGAATGAATAATTCAGATAACTGGTTCGACTGGATTAAACTATTCAAAAAATGTTTACCAGAATTTTTAGATTCATCTCTTTGATCAAGAATGACTTTATAAACCAGTTTCTGTAAAGTTTCTGATGAATTGATAAGTTTAATTTGAAATCCAGATAGATTGGAACTCATTTGGATACCACCCATTTGATTGACAATTTCTCTCAATAAAGTTAAACCAATAAATTTCTTTTGATGAAATGATTTCAGGATAAAAGTTAAGATTGGTTCAAGGTTCATGGAAGAATAACGTTTTGCTAATTTAGCAATAAAAGTTGCTAAAGATTGTAACCATTGTGAATCATTCATACCATCTTTTTGAATAGAATTTCTTGGTATGGTTAATCTATTTAGTAAAACAAATGGTAAAATATCCCACGCATAGTCAGTGAAATAACGAGCCGAATCAACAATTAAGTCAGTGAAATTATCATAACTTTCAACTTGGGAAACAATGGTTGAAAATGAAGGTAGTGGGTTTGAAAATGAAATTTTAGCCAATCTTCTCATCATTGGTTTAACATTTTCAACAGTAATTCTTTTCAGATTATCTTTAGTTTGTTTTTCAGCTCTTGAATAACACAATTTAACATCCGGATTATTTTTAGAGATTGAATTCATTAATTCACCATATAGATTATATCTTGTTTGGATTGGAAATTTTTGAAGCAATTGGAAAAAATCATAAGAAGCCAATGGATTTTCTTCCACGACAGCTGAAGCTGGAAAAATGAATTTTCTGAAATAATGTAACCATTTTTCTGTAAGCTCTGAGTCATTTGAATCAGTAGATTGTAATTGTAGTGTACCGAATTTTGATAATGTTGAAAAGATTTGAATATCTTTACCAATTTTGGCACCAACAAAATATAACAATTCATTGGAAACTTTGATAAGATCATCAAAATCTTGAATTTTTGGAAGCTTTTCATTCCATTCATGAAAAAAATAGATATTTTGTCTTGTTCCTGTTTCGGTTTGAAATAATTTGAAAATTTCACAATAGCTTATAGCAATGTCAGCAGATGATCCTGAATCTTCTTTACCAGTAATGAGTTTTTTAGGCATTTGTATATTTACTCGTTGTTCTTCATTCAATTGTGATACTTGGTTCATTATTGGAATTAAACATTCTTTGAACATTCTTAAGATCAACTTTGGGATTTCTTCATTGGCATTGACCAAAAATGGATATTTAGATAACATATAAATACTTGGCCAATATAACCCCATACCCAAGATATGAGTAAGAAACAACAACTTTGTATTCTGATCATCATTTATTATATCTGCTTTTACCTCGTTATCCTTATCATCTTTACCAGCTGAAGATGGATTTGGATCATCATCATCTATTAATGGGCCACTTAATGCTAAAGCATTTGCTGAGGCTTTAAAAATATCCTCATCAACCTTAATCTTAACTCTTTCCTCAAATTTTTTCATTTCTTCATCAGACGGATCCAAATATTTGAAGATTTGACCGAATGAAACAAAACCTTCTTTGATCAATAGTGCAATATAGAGGAAAATGATATCAGCTTTTTGTTTTTTCGAATCAAAATATGCTTTTAACTTCTCGCCTAAGACCTCAGCAGCCAGTTCATTACCTCCTTTGTTTAAGTTACTTAGACTTGAAATGTCACCTTCATTATTAGTTGGCCACCATTTTGAAGCTTTGAGCACATCAATAACGCTTCGATAATTGCTTAGAGTGAAATTAAGAGAAACCTCAAAAAAAATATCCATCACTCTGTTAGGATCTAAATTAAAATGACCAATGAAATGTTCAATTCTTTCCACAGTATACGTAACTTTGAAAGCTGCATCAGATGAACTAAAAGTATCCAGTAAAAAAACCACAAGCTTTGAATACCCTTCAATTGATTCAAAAATCATGTTGAACTTTTTAACATCTAATAACTTGAACGTTGTATTACGTTTTTTGGTCTTATAATTATCAATAACTGTAATCTTCTCAAGTAACGGTTCATTCATATGTTTTAATTTTTCAATCTGTGGTAACATTTTGAAATTCTGTAATATGTATATGATATTGTCATCAATTTGGAAAGAGTTCAGTACATTGATGAATTTTGAATAAAATATTTTAGGATTTTTGCAACTGTTGATTCCATTTAATAACTGAACAAATTCTGTTTTGTTGATTCTTTGAGGGAAGAACTTGACACAGTATAAAATTTCGGTAAACACATCAATGGCTATCTCTGGGTCTTCTTCCAATTTCTCGAGCAAAGCGTTGTGACTCTTAGCTTTCAAAGCGTCTTTGAATTCATCAGTCAAATAAACCCATTCATAAGAAGGTTGGTTGAGTTCTTTCAAAAGGGCAAGCCTTTGGCTAGCGACAAGATCCACCGCTTGAGCTGCTTCTCCTTGTGACTCTATGCTGTCTGCATCCGTCATTTGGACGTCTTTCTGCGCAGATTCGTCGCTCATTTTGGCTGTATTTTGTTGTTTTCTGAAGCTGAAAGTTGATTATTTTGAATTTTTGACGAAAACTGCACTGGAGAAAAAATTTAAAACTTGTTCAGACTTCTAATTAAAATAAACCGCAACGAGAAGAAGCGCAAATGGTATGATAATGCTTAACTCAAAATTGTGCTGTGGGTTCATTAATAACACTTCTTAGGCAGACAAAGTTAGAGAACAGCAGGTTTACGAAAAACTGAAAAGTCGTCATCTAGGTTTAGGAGATCCAGACACCACAAAACAGTAAGTTGTACCATTATAGTTGGAATCATGTATTCAAAGATACTAACAGATACTAGTGAGTGGATGACCAATGTTCATAGAGATTCATATGCTTCAGCTGTGGGACATCCAGCTCTTTTAAGCTATTTATCCATTGCACATGAAACTCCTAAATGGATCTTAAGACAACAGTTGATTGAGAAAATGGTTAGACCATGTGGTCCTGGACCTACAGAAGATGATGATTGACTACTGGGTTACGTTGGTTGGTTGTCGATGGAAATAAGTGCGTGTGTTTTCCTAATTAATCAAATGAATTATTGAAGTAAAGGTTGGTTTTCAACTCTTGAGTTGGTGTTATTATTATCTTTTGCAATCATCAATCTGTTAGTGGCAATTCCCAAAGAAGCAAATACCAAAATACCAGAAATAACAAATGCAAAAATCCATTGTAATGCAAAAATCCTAGTAAAGAATTGTCCTAAACCTAACCCAAAAGTTAACATTCCAGAACTGAGACCAATTGCCCAGTCATTATTTCCCAAGACAAAAGCACCAGGAATCACCAAAAATTGCCAGATGAAAACATTTGAGATGATCCTAGCAACTAGTCCATTAGAACCAACAGCAACAGCACCATTCCAGAAAATTTGATAGAAAGTTAAACCGAATGGCAATGCCACCACTGGCACATGAATAAGAAAATAGTTTGGTAAATTAGTTGATAATTCGTACGTTTTGTGGTTGAAATAAAGAACCATAATGTTCAAGAAATTCAAAATAGCAACAATTTCACTAGTAATGTAGTGACTTCTTGCGAATAAAATGATCCATGCGAATTGCAAAAAATTGTAAATAATGAAATGCACACCAACGTAATTTGTAAGTTTGGCTCTTGAATTTTTGGCACTGTTAATCATATTGGAAATGATGTTGTTGTCATTAGCATTAGAATTGCTGTTATTAGAAGGTAAAATATCTTGATCAGGATAGTAGATTTGCACGATAAAGAAGAATTGAGCAATAGTGGTGATCAAGAAATAAATTAGAAGCACAAGAATATTACCTGTAAAGGGAGTAAATCCAACTCTGAAGAATGGATCATGTTCAGGGTCTTTCTGAATTGGGTTTCTTCCCATAACATATCTAACATTTCCATAAGTTGATAGAATGAAAGAAACTGTAGTTAAAACTTTATGTGTTAGAATTGTAGTCATATTGAAAATACTGAATTCAATGATGAATTGGAAAGAGATCAAGAGTACATGGATCAGGATCACCTTTTATAGCAAATCACATTTTTGTTTTTTCCCACGTATATGTACTAGGTAGCATGAAGTTTGCTATTTTCATGTCACCATCCAAAACGAGCAAGGTTTCTTACGTAAACTGTATTTATAATAAACGATAATTGGTGTATTTATTAGTTGTAGTATCCTGATTACTCTGTATAAAGTATATAGTATGGAGTCTTTTTTTTTTCTTTTCAGATTTGACTAACAGTACAAATCTCTGCAATAATTGATCTTCCATCTGCAACAGCACCATTAAGTTGGTTTCTCGCTGTTTTCAAGTCATATTCGTTTTGGAAAACAGCTTCTGCTGTAGTGGATCCAGTAGGCATATCTTTAACTTTAACTGATAATGCTGTGGTTCCAATATTTGTTAAAACAAGTTTAATATCTTCAGCAGAGGTAGCATATTCAAGATTTTTAATTGATAAGAATTTTGGAGAAGCAATGTTTTTAATTGTGAAGTTTTTATTATTCGGTTTACTTATTTGAGTTGTTAAGAATTTGATTGATTCTTGTTTAAAGTTGCGGCTGGTGTATTTAGTGAATTTTTTCGATGTAGTTTTTGATTTATTTTTATCAGATGTTGTTGATTTCTTCACAGTTTTGTCTGTTTGCCATTTACGTAGTTTGGCTTCTAAGGAAATTTTAACTGGATTCGTATTAGAATTCCTTATTCTTGTGGCCAGTGCATTCCCAGGTTTACTAACTTTTTGAACACCTTTATTTTTGGTGACAATTCTTTGTGCCAGCTCATTCGCTGGTTTTGCAGTCTTCTTGTTGAGTACAAGTCTGGCAGACAATGGGTTTACCTTGTCTGTAGATTTGGAACCATTACCGGTCTTCTTATTGTTTTTTTTTATAGCTTTAGCGACCATTATATATGCTAGGTTTTTTCTTCTCAATAACACCCAAGATTAATCAGTTCAATCGTGGTTGACAGTTCAATGTGTTTGCAAGGTGTTCCTGTACTGTGTGCTGTGTAGACCGAGTGTGTGTTGTCCTTTGATTGTTCACTGTGTACGGGAAGAGTGTTTGATTGGCTGGCAAGATGAATAATGAAGCGGAACTTCAGCAGAAATTATTTATTTTGATTTAATACTTTTTGGCCATTCTGCAGCAATGAGCATACAGTAGTACAATAATTTTATTACATATATGATAGGAATCTTCATCTTGATAATTGTTTCTTCTTCTGTACAATAGATGACTGTTGAAAATAAAAGCTTCACAGCTATGTGATATACAAAGACTACATCCATCTCATAAAGAAGTAAATAAACGAATCATAAAATAGTAGACAATCATTCTTCGAACATGGAATCTAGTTGCATACTTGGAGCTGCTCTGGTGTGATATTTTCTCTGTGGAGATCTAGAGACACTTCTCTCAGGACTAGCAAGCTGCACGGTGTTGAAATCATCATAAGACCTGTTGTTCAGTTCTGTCAGTCTATTTCTACCTCTCTCTGGAGAAACTGATCTTGAGGTTGGTCTTGATGCTGGTCCTGAAACATTAGCAATATCTAAATTCAGTAAACTTACATTCTTGTATCCCATCACTTCTGCAGTAGGCGATATGAACATCGATCTTTTCTTATCAGCATCCAGCGTGGAGAAGAATTCACCATTCTTAGCATTAGTGTTATTGTCAGACAGATCTTGGAAAGATTCGTCTTCTTCATCAAGATCAACTGGGTTCAAATTCTGATTTAGTAGGGGTATTTTAATATGGCTCTGATTCTGGTTTTGCATATCCAGCTGTGATTCTTTTGTAGTATTGTTCTGTGCGTGATTGCTGAAGTTGTTTATAAGGTTAAACTTCTTGTGATTATGGCCTTTAAAACTGCTTCTGGTATTGGAGCGTGGAAATTGCTCATTGTAAGTCAGTTCTATAGATTTGGATGCCACTTTAGTGGCCTTGAGTTTCTTTATCAATAACATGGCAATGAACATTATGAAGATGGCACCTGCAATAGCTCCAACAATAATGAAGGCTGTTCCTGGGGGCATATTGGATCTCCAAATGTGAGGGTTGTTGTGCGAGCTTGGTGGTATTATAGTGGGAATGACATAGCTGGATGTAGGCGAGGGCTCATTGGCCAATGTTGTTGTCAGTTTAGGCAGATTCAAGGACATTGCTATTAGACATTCGAATTTCGTTGCTAAAAGGAGAAAAAAAAAATATTCTGATGTTTGAGCCTGTGAGTCCAAATTCAAGTGTCTTTCTATCTAAATTCAAGGTGTTCAAGCAGCAGAAACTGACTCAATTCAAAATATCTTGATATTTTTGAGATTTTGAAATAAGTTTTGTTTACAAAATACCTTTTGCAACTGAAATTTGATAAAAAGATCAGAAATTTGGTCTTTTGAAACAGTTTCTTTTGGATTTTGCACCAAATAGCACACTCAGTTTTTACTTAAGCACAACGGACGAGTAACTGACACAAAAGAGCACATTAGGGTAGATCTTAGAATATACGCTCTCACCTTCAAATGAAAAAGACAAATCTGGTGTGTCCCTACCGCACTTTTATGCTGCTTTGAGCTCCTACAATAAGTTCACAAACTTTACAATCTGCTTCTATACAACATAAAACAGACCCGTCCATTATACTGCCCTAAAACAGCAACTGTGTGCTTCTACAACACTTGCAATCATACTAAGCACAAATATAAAATAGCCAAAATGCGCAACTCAGACCCTGAAAAGCTTAAACTGGTGGCCAAATTGCTTTCCAAAAAGAAACCAGTGATAATCGAGCTAGACGACAACCAAGACTCTACTCTGGATCACAGCAATAAGGTCGAAGATAACAAGTCTGCTTTAAATTATATTCAATTCAACACAATGATTAAGATGATTGGTGCAGAATCAATCCCAACTGAACTCAATGATAAAAATTTAGGTTCAACAAAGACTCTTATAGAGCAAAAGGAAACTGAAGAGATGATTTCTCAAATATACCAGGATTTATTAGCTTTAGGTGAACTGCCAACTTTGAATAAAACTCAACACATAAATAATTATTTGGTCCATTCTTTAGAAAGATTACCCCCAGTGTTTAAATCATTACATGCCTCTCAACCCTGGATGATCTATTGGAGTTCAAATTCTTTGAAAGTCTTAAACTATAAACTGTCTGATGAATTAAGAATCAAAGGTTCAGAAAAAATATACTCATTTCTAGATAAAGTTGGCGACAATTCTTCATTTGGAGGTGGGAAACATCAATTTGGACATCTGGCAGCAACTTATGCTAGTATATTATCTCTAGCCATACTTGACCATCCTGAAACCATTAAGAAATTGAATAAATTTGAGTTCTACAATTGGTTGATGTCCATAAAACAACCAGATGGTTCATTTGCAATGTTCAAAAATGGAGAAATTGATACAAGATCAACTTATACAGCGCTGGTTATTGCCTCTTTGCTAAACATCTTAACTCCAGAATTGGTGGAAAATACAGCTGAATGGTTGGCAAGTTGTCAAAATTTTGAAGGTGGGTTTGCAGGTGTGCCATTTGATGAAGCTCATGGTGGTTATACATTTTGTGCAATTGCAGGTTTGATGATTTTAGGTAAAGATTTAAGAACATTTATAAATTTTGAAAAATTAGTCAAATGGATATGTTTTAAACAAATGGCAGTCGAAGGTGGTTTTTGTGGGAGAACAAATAAATTGGTTGATGGTTGTTATAGCTTTTGGGTAGGTGGTCTGATACCTATCTTGGATATTTATTTAGATGAAGAAATTGTGTCAAGAAGTGCATTACAAAATTACATTTTAGGTTGTTGTCAGTTTCCCAAGGGTGGATTAAGGGATAAACCTGGAAAACATCCTGATGGATATCATACGAATTACGTGCTGTTGGGATTATCAATTGCACAAAACAAGTTTTATATTGACCACAATGTGCCAATTGGTGATTCCATTGATGCTCAATGTTATGCTCTCAGATCCCAACAAGTGTCTCCAGAAGTCACCCAAGTCCAAGAAACAGATAAAGTTGCTCAAATCAATCCTGTTTTTGGTCTTCCTGATGGTGCAGCCGAAAAATTCAGATCTTATTTTGTATAGTTTAATAATCGAGTTCTTCACATAAGTTGAGTAAATCAAATCCAATAATTTCTTAAATTGATAAGTAGGAGAAAGAAAAAAAAAGTTTTAAATTTTAAAAATTTGTAAACTAAAATAGCACACAACTTTCTAAAACCCACCGCAAATGGACGCTCTTACAGCCAACCAACAAGCCGTAGTGCATGAATTTCTATCAATTACAAACTATCAAGGCTCTCCAGCTTCAGTCATCCATTATCTACAAGAATCAAACTGGAATTTAGAACCTGCAATAGTGGCATTTTTTGAAAACACACCATCAGCAAATGAGGTATTAAACACAGCATCACGTCGTGCTGCATTGGGTCAACAGCGAACTAGCTCTTTTTCTGATAATGAAAATAACAACGATAACCAAAATAATAACAATAATACATTGAGCTGGTCTTTCCATGATATTTCACAACGATTTCAATCTTTGTTCAATAGAGATCAATATACTCCACTGAATGACAATGGCAATGGCCAATTATCAACTTTTACTGCATTTCAACTGTTGACACCAAGGGATAAATTTATTTATATAATTCAATTGATTTCGTTCATTCCACTGCGAATTTTTTATAAAATTTCAATTGGATTATTTTACATCTTAACCAAAATCTTCCCATTTATCAAGACATTAACTACAAAATATTCACAAAATAGACATAGTTCAAGATCTGAACCAAAGGGAATTGATTCTTGTGATGTTGCAAGAAACTTTATATCAGAGTTCAATAATTACTATACAAGAAATTTAGAAAATAAATTAGACTTTTTTGAAGGTGGTTATACTGATGCATTATATATTGCTAACAAGGAAGCAAGATTTTTATTGGTTTATTTGCATAGTGATGAACATGATGATACTAATCAATATGTTAAAGAAACTTTACTCAATGAGAATTTTATCAAATTTTTAAATGATCATAATATTCTAATCTGGGGTGGGAATGTTAGAGAAAGTGAATCATATCAAATTTCAAACGCTCTAGGTGTTACCAGATACCCATTTTTAGCTTTATTGAGTTTGAAAACAACATCAACTGAAACTCCAGAAGGTACTACAGTTTCAGCACCAACTTTAGGAGTTATTTGTAAGATTCAAGGATTTATTTCAAGTGAAAAACTGATTGATAAATTATCTAGTCAAATTCAAAGAATCGAACCAACTTTATTAACAATTAGGGCAGATAGACAAGAACAAGAGTTGAGTAGGTTGACTCGTTTACAACAAGATCAAGCATATCAAGCATCGTTGTTACGTGATCAACAGAAGGAGCAAGAAAGAATTAGAAAATTAACTGAAGCTAAATATAAGCAAAATTGGTTAATGTGGCAACTATCAATGTTAAAACCTGAAGTTTCAGAGAAAGGTGAATTTGCAAAAATCTCAATCAGATTAACTAATGGTGAAAGAATTTTAAGAAATTTCAATAAAAATTGTTCATTATTAGAAGTTTATACATTTGTTGAACTTTATAACAGCGGGTTGATTGGCCAAGACGTTACAGAATTTGAACAACCACCAAACGATTTTATTTATAAATTCCCATTTAAATTGGTGTCACCATATCCAAGAACAGAAATTGAGCCAAAAGACGGTGAATTAATTAAAGATGAACCTGCAATTTGGCCTAATGGTAATTTAATTGTTGAACTAACTGAGCAAGATGATGATGATGATGATGATGATGATGATGATGATGATGATGATGAATAATTTATATCTATATTCAATACACTATTAATGATAATGTCTACTACAGTAAAAACCAATCAACACTGTTCATTAACTTATTTAGCAGATTTCTTTTTTTTCTTACCTTTATCTTTCTTCTTAAGACCAGTGAAGTTTTGCTTGATAATGGTAGTATATTCTTTCCAAAATTTATCCAAGTCCTCTATTTGTATCACAGTAGATATTTTGGTTTTTGTTGGATTTTTACCAGTAGTTAATTTGATAATCACCGGATATTTTTCTTCTGAAGTGTGAATTTTAGAAGATTCCAAAACTGGTTTACTGTTGCTGAACTTAGAAATCTCGTTCAATCGTTCTTCGTTACCGTTGACTTCATCAATAGGCGATAGTCTTTTCTGTGTGATGTATATTGATTTTTTGAATTTATTGTCGTTGCTGAATATCTCTGTGAGTTTGAGTAGAAACTGCAGAAAAAATAGTTAGTTATTGAGAGCTAAAATTTTAATACTCCTGTCGTACCTCTTTGTTGTCTATTCTGGTCATAGTGTGCTAAAATGCTGAAGATGAGTTCAATGGTTTGACTATGAATTATTTTTGATTCTAATTCTAATTTCTCTTCCACTTTTCTCAAGATACTTGGCCGGGTGAGTTTTTAGTTTCTAGCACATTTCATTATAAAAAATGTCTGGATGCAGCAAAAGTCTGACTCAGCATGTTTTACATAATCAACCAGAAATTTTAAGCTGTATTAACGTAGTTGTCACCTAGAGGCTAGAAATATGTCCAGATGTTTATTTATGTATTTATTCATTAGGTCAGCAAAGATCTTGAGAGCCCCCCAGCAACAACAAAGAATGTTGTAGAGTTGTAAACAAGTTACAAGTTACGACTTACAACGAGTTACCAAAATATGAGAAGCTGTCACCCTTACTGAGCAGATCAAATCATCAACCTGCTATGTGTCACGACTACAGCATCACAAGATCTCCAGTGTTAGGTATTAAGCACCAAATTGTTGCTCTTTTGTGTCAAACATCGCGCTGCTTAGTACTTACCGTGCCTTTCCTTCTCAAACCTCTGTAACATCTTTGTTTCAACTTCGTCTCTGTTTCAACTTCACAGGGTTTGCTCTGTTTACAAATTTCTTCTTTGAGGCTACTTCGATGCGTCAAACTGTTTTAGTGCTATCGATTTCACTTCTGCTTCTGTAATTTTTGCTGTTTTGATGTGGTGATTCGTGATTCAGGAACACGTTACACAGGTGTCTCAGAATCAGATTCTCGAACTTATCAATCACTGCAGTTTCATCGTCAAAATTTAAAGTTGTTGCTACGATCACTGATTGAATGAAACGGACGCTGGAGCAACAATTCCAGAAATGGCTCTATACAGCAGCCCCCTTCCTTTCTATTTATAACGACCTTAATACTTATTACCTGCCCTAAGTTCTAAGACCTAACTCTTCTTGTCAAATTTCAATTCTTCAATCGCGCTGCTCAAATATTTCAGCTCTACCTGTTTCAAAAGTTTTATTTTGCATACTGTGATTTTGATCTTTGAAACATTCCTATTAATAATAAACAACAACAATCCAACTGCCTCTCCAGCCCATGTCCAGATACCTCAGCGAGAACCAGTTTGATGTCTACGAGCAGATAGGTAAAGGTGGATTTGGTATTGTCTACAGAGGCTTGGATAAAGTCACTAAAGAACCTGTTGCAATTAAACAGATTGATCTGGAGGAAACAGATGATCTGACAGGTCTTCGCAAAGAAATCAAGATTTTAAAAGACTGCAAACTCAAACAGATTACAAAGTATTATGGGTGTTTCACCAAAGGTCATAAGCTATGGATCATCATGGAACTACTTGATGGTGGCTCGTGTAGGGATCTGATCCACAATCAAAAGAGAATACACAGTACTATAAACAATAAGAATAATCATAATGACAAGAATAGTCCCATTTACCAAGGTGGGATTCCAGAAAATTATATTGCTATTCTTTTGAGAGAAGTGCTAATTGCATTGGAGTATTTACATGAACATGGGAAAATCCATAGAGATATAAAAGCTGCTAATATTCTTCTTAATTCTAAAGGTGATGTTAAAATTGCAGATTTCGGAGTATCAACTGAACTATCCAACAATTTATCCAAAAGAAACACTTTTGTTGGAAGCCCCTATTGGATGTCTCCCGAGGTGATCTTAGAAAAAGAATATGATTATAAAGCTGATATTTGGTCTTTAGGTATAACTGCCATTGAATTAGCAAAAGGCACACCTCCATTATCAAACATTCCTCCAATGAAGGCTGTCTTTGAGATTCCCAAAAATTCACCGCCTGAATTAATTGAAGATGAATTCCATCCATATTTTTCAAATGATTTCAAACAATTTATATTACTCTGTTTACAGAAGAAACCATGGCAAAGACCAAGTGCTAAAAAACTTTTAAAGACAAAATTTATTATGAAAAGCCGTAATACTTCTCAACTTATGGATCTGCTGAAATCTCTTAATACTACTGAAGAAGATGATTTTCATAGTAGAACTATCAACAAAAAATATTACATTCCTACTACTACTGGTATCTCAATTGGAAGTACTTTGGAGAATGAAGTCAAGTTTGATTTTGGGACACTAGATGAAAAACTTGTTTCAACTTCTTCCAATTTATCTGAAGTAGGTACACCAAGAATCAAAAGCCCTCGTGAGTCAAATGTTATAATCACCAAGAAATCTCCATTGGGTTACAGTATGAATCCATTGGCTATTAACAAAAATATTTACAACCAAATGGTATCGTCTGAATCAATCAAGAAACAACCACAGTTAAATGTTTTACAAGTTTTAACTGATACAGCTAAACAGATCCATCATGAGCAACAATTCATACAAACTATCTCAAAAGATCAATTAGAGAAACTTGATTCTTTGATTTCACTGATAAATGACTTACAAGATCCTACTCTGATAGATCAACTGTCATCAAACTTTATGAGAAACTTACCAAATACTTTACCTTCACATAGTTTGGTAAACAAACCATCTTTAGTACATGCAACGAGTGAGAAATTAATTTTAAAACGATGGAATGATCAGTATTTCTAGTCTTGCATTCAGCAATTCCTTTCATTTATGAACACTAACTTTTATTTTATACTTATGAGAAATGACTTTTAATGAACAACTTATAAACTAAACTTTTTTTTGTAGATCAATTATAAAGTGAAAACTTGTTTATTCCGTCTAGTATTCTCAATATCGTCTTGTTTAAAATTTTTATATTCAAGTTCGGCACGTTTAATTTAATCAATTTTTTTTTTAGCAAAGTTCACAAAATTGACACATTTTCCAAAACTCTCACAATAATAATATATTTGAAAACTTCGGAAACTCAGAAAATGAAGGTTCTAGGTCTCAGTTTACCCATCTTAAAAACACGCAATCCTTTATCATCTTCATCGGCATCATCATTAACAGGAATAAAATTAGCTTCAATGACTCACACTTCAAAACTAATCATCTTTTTATTTTTCGCTCTGATAATTCTCGCATCACCAATTGATTCACTCTTCAAGCGTCAAAGCCAACTGTTATCCAACAACACCTATGTTGAACCTTTGACTCGCAATATTTTTGTTAAACAAATCCATTCTCATAACGATTATTGGCGCGATATACCTCTTTTTACTGCATTATCATATGGTGTTCAATCGGTTGAAGCTGATGTTTGGAAATTTGATAATGATGATACCATTTATGTGGGACATCATAAAGCTTCTTTGAATGCAAGAAAAAGTTTACAGTCGTTATATTTAGATCCTTTATTTAAAATTTTAACGGATGCAAATCCTAATATTGGTTTCAAAGAAAATGGTGAATCATTTAATTTTGAAGATGAAATTAATGGTGTTTTTGATACTGATACAACTGCAACTTTATATTTGTTTATTGATGTTAAAATAGATGGTGATATCATGTGGCCATTAGTAGTTGATGCTTTAAAGCCTTTCCAAGAAAAAAATTGGTTAACAAAAGTTGTGAATGGTGATTTACAATACGGTCCTATCACAGTTATCGGTACAGGGAACACGCCAGAAGGATATATAAGAGATCATGAGGATAGATATTACTTCTTTGATGCACCATTGAAGAATTTGAATGGTTCTTATCCTAAGACTTTAAGCCCGATTGCTTCAGGTTCTTTGAGAGAATTAATTAAAGATTCATCAATTGGCATTGACGGTTTGAATGAAGATCAGTACTCTGCTATCTCAGACTATATCAGTACAGCTCATGATCAAGGTATTAAAACTAGAATTTGGGATGTTGATTGGTGGCCAATTTCCAAAAGAAATAAATTATGGAGACAAATTATTGAGTCAGGTTCTGATTTTTTAAATGCTGACGATTTGGAGCTGGCTTCAATTTTTTACTAAATAAAACTGATAGGACTACAAGTATTTATGATCAGTTCATTATCATCAAATTGTATCATAAGACTTAAAATGGATCTTTTTTTCTTCTCATTATCAACGTCGTAGATATGTGTTTAAGTCTTCAATAACCACTTATCTGTTCTTTACTCATTTCGTATTTTATCCAAGTTGGCAAACAATTTTGGTTCCTCAGATCATCAAATTTAGTGAACTTCCCTTTTTCACATTTATTACCACATCTTTGTGAATTTGGACAGTTAAAATATGGGAAATGGTGATATCCAATGTCTCTAAACCAATGGATTTTCGATTTATCAGCAAACAAACTCAATCCAATTGAATGAACAGGTGCATCTCCCCATCTCTCATAATAAAAACCTCCACTTCTATCTAGATATTCTACCCATTGAGTATAAGCTTCACTTTTGAAAAAATCTATATCGCCAATTTCAAAATTACTCCAGAAATGACAAGTTGAATAACCATTGGCAATCCTAATATAGTCTGGCATTTGAATATTCTCCTTTAAGAAATTATTTGCACTATTTTCATGTAAATATTGTGGGTTCTCTTTTAAAAATTCCAATGTTGTTGGCCATAATGATTTAAGTGAATCTGGGGAATCATACAATGCTAAAACAAAACCATAAATCTTATCATTTTCTCTCATAAATTTAAAGACATCATAATCAATATTACAATAATATTCAGTGTTTGGTTCAATTCTCCAATAATATTTAAATTGTTCAACTCTTGGATGATTATAAAAATTTTTAGAGTAAAAACGACACATATTATGATATGATGTTTTGGTAGCATATCCAACTCCTTTATCAACTAAATATTTGGTTCCTTCTTTTTCACGATCTATATCGATGTCTGCTGGTTTATTCCATAATTCTGGGGAGACAAGCTCAAAATAAATAGTAGAATCTTTAATTAAATCTGTTATCACTTGCTTGAATCTCTCACTAAAAGGACGGTCATTTAGGAAAATATAAGGATAATGGTAATTTTTGTTGAATGTTGTCTCTATTGTTTTAATTGTTTTGATTATTCCTTTCAATTCTGAATTTCGTACTAATGAAACGAAAGCTGCATTTTCCAGTTCATAATTGTCTCCAATCTCTTCATTAATCTTTGTGAGTTTGTAACCCTTTGGTTCATCAGTTTTGGAGCTTATCAATTTGCTAAATATAGCGTAATTATCAATTGTCACTTCCTTTGGCGTTTTTTTTGTTTCCTGGTGTGTTGCTTCTAGTTTCTCTATTAGTTCAAGTTCATCAACGCTTTTTCCACTGCTATTTGGTTTTGTACCCTTATCGTCCTCTTTCCCTAATAAATTACCAAAGCTAATACCACTAGCACTTGATGCAATGCCTTGATAATACCCAATATGTGATTTAACGTGATGGTTTTGAGTTATCAGCAAAACTACAACAGTGAGTGCGGCAACTGCTATGATGAAAATACATTTCTGAGCCCGCTTAGTCATCTGTAGCATTGTATTAGGAATGTCTTAATTCTATGACTGGATAGAAAAGTCGAACGACGATGTCAATTGAGCGTTTCTACTGTCTGTTATTTACCCAAATTTTAATTAATATATAATTAATTTAACTTTAATCGAAGAACTTTTTTTTGCTTTATTTTTAGAGTTTTTCAGTAATTTAGGCCATTTCGGCTTGATTCAACCCAAAATTAATAGACGTTCATGGCACATGCTGAAGTTTCTGACTTGTGTTGCAAATTTGCCTTTAGTACTGCTACGTCTAGTTGGTGACTAGTATTGGTTCTACATGTTTTGGTCTTCAGCAACAAATTTACCACGCTTTTGTGAATTTATTTTTCAACTTATCAATTGCAAATTGCAAGTCGTCATTCTTATCAGTTTGATCTACCTGTGAAGTTTACAAATTACTTCTCCGGCCGCCAGCGTAGTTTATTAGACGATATAACTTGTGATGAGCTTTGTTAACAGTACAGCATTGCAGCATTGCATGAGATAATTTGTCCTGGGCAGTGGGGACTAATCGCGACTCGCTAGTAATAATACTAGCCTACCAGTGAATAGTGTACGAATTATGCTATATATGAGCCATATAATAACTAATTATCCTGCAGAGGTAATTCTCCCGTTGAATTTTGACAGACGCTCAAATCTCAAAATTTTAATATGGGAGAGTCTTGACTCCTCAGCCGACGAGACCCAAGAGTCAAAACTTATTAAATTATTAGGTCAACAGAATCAATTATCGTACATACTTCAAAATGAAATTCATTTTTACTCGATGGCTTAGTACTTACCAAATTTCCAAGTTTCCGTCTAAGCTGTGAAAAATCAGTTTTTTATACATGCTATTAAAACTCAACTCTTTATAATTGACGATGTTCTTAATTAATTCAACTTTCAAATTATTTGAAATGATTTATTGATAATTGTGATAATTTACAAGTTGGACTTGAAATTGTTGAGTCTGATAAGTCGGTGAGTCGTAGGTCTTGGACTGATTTTTTGAACTGATCACAAACGGTTAAATAACGTTTGTTTTTTGTTCTGCTTACTAGAAGGCTAGATTTAAAGTTGAAATAATTATAACTCCAATGTCCAGTGTGTACTACTAGAGTCTCGACTATCCAAATCTGGGGTTACTGTTTTGTCGATCTTGTAAAATTGAAACTTGAAAGCCTATCAAAAAATATTATTAAAGGCCATCTCCTGACAGCAAATTACATGCACAATTGCGAACTTGCGTAGTAGGCCATATATTTCCCTACCTGTGTGTGCCACGTAGGCCTTATTTTGACTTACAGCTTATAACAAATTATATATTTGATTGATTTTGAAATTAAAAAAAAAAATGAAGAATAGTTATTGGATAGTAGATACTGTATACTAGTATAGTAAAAGGACAGCACAATCTATCTTCATATCCCAGTAAAGACTACTTAGCTAATTCTATAAGTCAACGCTTAAGTCTGACTAGACTTAGGACTTTATAAATATCTTATAAAAATCTATCAAAAGTCACTGCTCAAGAATCTAGTTTGGATATTGAACAATTGAACCGATGTAGGAACAAAATCTAAACTTCATTCTACATACAAAAACGATGATCAGTTTAGAGCCTAGACTTTAGACCAGTCACCAAACAGCTGTTGAGTCGTTGACCTAAAAATTTAGCGTATCCGCTGTCCAGTATCTAGATTCTACATAGTAGTGAGTACTGTGTACATACTACATTGCTACATAGATTCAATCGTGGTTCTCGAATTTACTCGGTTTTTTAAAACGTGGAACTTAATTTCATTGAGCTTGAATATTCTGCGGTAGCTGTTACACTTACAAATTGCCAGTGGCCAGGGCCCAGAAGCCACTATGTAGTATGAAGTACTAAATTCTAAGTGGTATTATTTACTATTTAGTATATTTACTTAAAATATCAGCTAGTTTAATAATATCAGAATGAATCATGATTCATTATGATTGCAAATTGCAATTAACAACCTGCATAACTTAAAACTTTAAAGTTTAATTAAACGTACAGCTCGAGGCCCAAACTGATTTTTGAATATTGTGACTTGTTGTTAAATTTTCAACCCTTATAATTTCTAATTAATTTTTGAACTTTTTAACAACTTTGTGAGACTGTTTTTTAAAATCTTAACCTGTTTCTTTGGTTTCAACTTTCAACTTTCAGGTTTCAGGAACACTATTGACTCTTGAGTATTTGATAGTTGAGAATCGAAAGTTATTTCGCTTAACTAAAAACCGTTTTGTCGGGACAACGAAATTTTGCAAATAATCTAAAACCTGTGAGACCGTTGGATTGCATTGACTTGCTTAGACTTGAAGCTTAAGATTGTTTATTAGAAATTGAGAATAAGGCTGAAACGGTAAACCTTCACGAATCACAGTTTGAATCGCCAGTATATTTAAAATATAGAGAAATCGATTATGGTCTTTCTTCGATCCAAGAAATGGCATGTGCCATATGGTTCAAATTTTGCAGTATACTTATTACTTAGCTATATACTTTCTGTTTATTATTAGACGTATTTTTAGGCACAGATGAAAACTAACTGCAGAATCTAACTTGATAATTGTTCAAATTTTAAACCAAGACTAACTGTCACTTCCTGAGTCCTGACTCTGATGAAGGTATGTAATATGTAGTAATGTACATTTATGATTGTAGAGTCTAGACTGACGACGTAATTAATGACACCCGCAGGTGACTTGAAGGATGAAATTAGCTGGAAGCTGAAGCTAAATATGTAACTTGGTTCTTGGATCAAGAATACAACAGTTAAGAGTCAAGATCTTAGGCCCCACGGGCCACGGCCCAGACTCATTTTCAAACTACAAGGTACCATAGTTAACCTTGAATAATCATAAGTACATACATACTATTTAATGTTTTTAAATTTTTAATCATGAAAATTTGCCCAATAATTAATACCGGCAGACTCGCAGAGGCAAATGCCTAAACCAAATTCAAAAGTCAAGACTTTACGTCTTCTCTAGCATATCTTTATATAATATAGTTAGCTACGGACTTGAGAGTAGCTCAATAATTTTGAAACTACTTTAGAGAAGACCATATTGTGTTTTAATTATTGGTCTTTAAATACAAACAGCTTACACGCTAATTTATAATTCGACTTTAATTAATTCACTAAAAGCTATTTAAAACTTAAGTTATAGAGAACAATGATGTATCATTTTAGTTGTTCTTGTGCTTCAGCTTAATGAAAGAAATATATTATAACAAGCTATACCTATCAAGTTCAGAATCTTTTTTCCTAAATTTCTACTAAGTTTTAGGCTCACTTACTCAGGACTCTAGATTTTAATAAATATTAATTCTGCTAGTCAGTGACGATTCTACAACTTTGTAACTCTTTTCTGGTTTCCAATTTGCACATTCAACCTAGTAATCAAACTGACTTTCGAAAGATTTGTTTTCAACCTACAATTCAACTAAGTAAATCAAAGTACTTGCCTCACTGTTCAATTAACTCGACAAATGATTATAATTAAATAATTACCTTAATAGTTGAGTCTCATTTACTGAACAAATTTATATAAATCCAATAATGAATTTAACGAAATATTTAAAATTTTCGAGGTTCAAGAAAGCTTTGAATACATTTGACGTTTAAGTGGATCCATGATGAGTTGTGTAGTGTATCAGCTCTTAATGGTATGTATTGTTTGTTATTAAGTTATATAGAATAGAACAAGGAGTAATAAAGTGCTCATTTTATACTGGATTATCTGAAAGTTATCTTGTCACTGACATAGATTGCTGAAATTATGCAGTAGCAACAACATTAAGTAACTATCTCCTTCATTAATTATCCAAATAGGTAATAATCTCTAGGCTATAGACATATCATTAATCACTGTACTCTGAATGTAAGGCTTAATCATCTCACTAATCGATTTCCAGATAAAAGAGTTATACGTATGCAATCTTAATGTCTTTGTGTAATTTTTCTGAGGTATCAAAAGATATCATGAGGGTGAATTGTAACACTGAAATTGATTGTAATAAATTAAAAAGCTGTTTATAGAGTTTCTTTTTGATTTAAATTAAAATATTTTGAACAATGGCCAATTAATTTCAATAATCTAGATATGAAAATTTCGAAATAAATTAGGTTACTTATTAGTAATTACTTGGTATTTCATACTGGAGAATATCTAAGATCATGTATTTTCTGTTTTGATGACTTGAGCTTAATTTCTAAGTTTTAATAGAAATTCTCTGGAGTGTGGACCCTGTAATTAAGTACAAGGCTTCGAAAGCTCAGGAATCAAGACTCAAGACTAGTACTTAAAAGACCTAACTTCTAGGAATATATACAATAGGTCTTAGGAGTAAGGTAATAGAAGACTAGCCTTAATCTTCAGACTTCAATAAACTAGGTGGACCGTAGGACTTTAAAACTCATCGTTGAGTAACTACTAAGGAGATAAAGTGATGATTAATCATAAGACTAATATTTAAACATGTTATTGTAGACTTTTGGTTGAAATTAAATTGTTTTTTTTTTTTTGGACTGTACTATGTAGGTGTAACTAAGACTCACAACTACTATTCCACGCAGTTGTTTGTTGTAGCCAAAACTTTAACGTTTTTGAAGCACCTAGCAGTCTGCTAAGTACTTTAGTTCAGTTGGAAATAGTTAGCAGTCGATTAATAGCTTGCCGTTTCATGATCACATGAATGATGAATCCAGCTGCCAGCTGCCATATCTTAATAAGTTTGTTTTTATTTCAAGCTTTAGTCTCTCGGTCTCAGTCTTCCAAGTTTAGAACAGATCTCAATCTGGAATCTACCGGATCTTGAATCTCAAATTGAATTAATAATTCATGAGTAATTTCGTTAGTTAAGTCTCTCTCAAAAGTTTCTGATTAAGCCTGAGGCCCAGAAGCGTGAAGTAAACCTGAATCATTTAATATTTAACAATAAATATTGAGAAGTTAGAACAGAATACTAGTATAAATTATTAAATCTTATAAGTCAATGATTGTCTTTTGGCGCTTAGGTTTTAGAAATCATAGTCCAGCGTATCAATATCTTACGGGTACTTACTATTCTACTAGACTCAATAACAAAATATACCCACTTCAAGTTGTAAAATTTGCAATATTCTGTAAATACTAACGAAACCATATATTTATAAAAACTGAAAACTGATTAGACTATTAGGACGCATTTCTATTATTATAATTGTGCTCTTTGTTGCAGGGCCCAGGCTGAAAATTGAAACCCGAAATCCTTGTCCTAATTTAACGTTTCATGATTTAAACTTTACAAGTTTACAACATTACATACTTAAAAATTTACTCTGAAAAAACCAACCTAAAATACCATGCGGTAGAACTACTAGTAAGTTATAACGTCTTGAGTGCTTCGACTAAACTACTGTTTCATGTTACTCAGAAGTTATAACGTTCAGGTTCCAACTCACAACTTACAACTCACAAGTCAATGCACTTATACATTCAATTGTTTTCTTAAAAAGTACTTTATTGATCTGATTGGGTGTAAAGTCTACTGCTTCGGCTTCTGTCAGGTACTGGTGTAGGTACTAGACTCTAGACGTAGTCTGTGACCTGTCCACTCAACACTGAACAGTTAGCAAAAATCCTGTTTTGTTAATTCAGTGAGCTTAGACTTAGAGAGCCCTCCGGCAAAACAAACAGTACTTCAACATTTAAATAATAAGACTTCTACTGCAATTAATTACTTCAAACTCAAACAGGAATTACAACTGATCGATTGAACCTTAAAGTCATTCTTCAAATCTTGACAGGAATTAAAAGTTTTGGTTCGGATTTAATTTTGAAGCTAATGATCATGGGTTTTTGAAATGCAGGAACTCTCAAGAAGAAATCACCTCTAACTCTTATAAGAAAAGAAAGCTTCATTAACTTTCAAATTTAAACCCTAAAAGTCAATATATAACATTAGTTAAAATTGTGAATCTTATAAATACAACTGTACATACTGAAGAAATCTATTGGCATGCAACTGAATACGGTCATTGTACAGGACGGGTCTTTAAATTTTAACTTTTGTTGAAAATTCATTCACTCGGTGAATTTTGGTCTGATTCCTGAGTGCTTCAATATTATTATGTACCATGTAGTATGTAGCAGCTAGTGTGGTTTCTTATACATCAATATTGAATATTAGATCATATATAGCTGAATTAGGAGGCTGGGTAGCACTTATTAATTGATGTCATATTTTAAAATTTGAATAAGTTGTAATACCTCTGCCTGTAAGCAATCAATGGTGATCTCAATTACAAGTTTTGAGTGTTAGACTTTAGTGTAAGTGTATATTTGTGTTTGTTGATTGACATAGAGGAAGAGTTTGATTGACTACCGGGACAATTGTTTGATATATATTACTGGTCCTTAGAGTTACAATTTATAAGAATTTATAAGAACTAAACATGAATTTTGGATTCCTAAATAAGATCAACTCTTTGATCATGTGTTTTATTATGTTTGGTTATGTACATGGTTTTCCCGTCTTGCTCATTAATTCATTGCCCGATTTCATTTCATATAGAACAAGGATTCAAGAATCAGGATATAGCAAGAGCTTGCTCAATGTTAGTTCGACTCTATTAATGTAACTGCATATGATTTATCACATGATTAATTTAGACAATATATATTTATAAATGAGTCAATTGTCAAGACTATGTGTCGAACAATCTATGATTTTTATATATTTATATGATTGACCACTATTCAATTTTGATGATGGAAAAACAAAAATTTAGTGCTTTATGTTGATTTGAATGGCCAAACTCGACTTGCCCAATATCAAGCAAATTCTTTAGGCAATACGATTCATCTATTAACCTGTATCTCTAATATATCCTTCAAGGTATCAGACAGCTTCAGTCAAGTTTTGGGAGACTAATCGAATGTACAATGTAGATTCTAACTACATAATTTAGACTTAATGCATCAATAACGTATAAGGCAACAAAAACTCTGAAGTCAGGAAATAGTTAGTAACAGTCTGAATATACACATGGTTTGATGGAGTGTGTCATACTACGATTAGTGACTGTGATGTTACAATATCCATAATCATCAAGTACTTTATTAACAAAATAATAAATAGAATGCAAATAAATGACAGAATAATGACAAAAAAATAATGACAAAACAATGGGTAAAAACTGAAACTTTTGTAATTGGATATTTATATATATGTGAAGAATGGATGATGCAGTGTTGATGGTTTTGATTTTTCAAACTTTTAAAAAAAATCCAACATACCAATTGCTCAAAATGACAATAAATAAAACTCTATATTTATATCAAAAACGCCACTGAAATCAAAATCAGAAAACCTTTAGCAGCACGATCTAAAAGCAACTAACAAAAACAAAGGGTTTGAAAACATTCTCTTTCTAATTTAAAATATTAGCAACTGAAAAATTCTTTCTTTGGGGATCATCACCATTGAAACCTGTCACTGCTGTATCCATAGACATCGCTGAGTTAATGGTACCGCTCGATGAGTTTGTATTATTCAAATGCATTGGATTATATTGATCAACAACAGTGAGATTATCTGGTATACTTTCATTTTTCATAAATGGAATTTGAGGTGGAATTGGTTGATAAAGAGGAGCTGAATTCATGTAACTGCTTTGTTGTTGTTGTTGTTGTTGTTGTTGTTGTTGTTGTTGTTGTTGTTGTTGTTGTTGTTGTTGTTGTTGTTGTTGTTGTTGTTGTTGTTGTATCATTTGTTGTTGTTGCATGTATATTTGTTGTTGATGGGAAACTGGTTGAGGTTGAGGTTTGTAGGCTGTCTGAACATTGCAAAAATAAGGTGCATATTGTTGCTGTTGCATAGGTGGTTGTTGCTGTGTTGGTTGCATTTGAGACTGCTGTTGTGGTGGAGCTTGTGGTGCTTGCTGTTGCTGTTGCTGTTGCTGTTGCTGTTGCGGTGATGGTACCTGTTGTTGAGGTTGTGATGCTTGTGATTGAGATGATTGTTGTGGAATTGGAAGTGGTTGTTGATAAGGCTGTTGTGAATAATAGTATGGCATGTTAAGAGTTGGTTGATTTCTTAGTGACAGGAAAGATTGAGCAATTACATGTTCTTCAGATAAATTGGATGCCAATTGTTTTTGAGATTGATCCGGTGTAGATGTAGATGATGATGCAGAGGAAATATGATATGGCTGTTGAAACTGTTGTTGTTTCGAAGATTGTTGATTAACTTGAAGTTGTTGTGAGGGATGTACTAGTTGGATTTGTTGCTGTTGTTGAAGTTGTGGTGTGAATTGTTGCTGCATTTGCAATTGCTGCTGGGTGTCTGGTTGCTGTTGTTGAACATCTTGTTGTTGTTGTAGCTGCTGTTGATAAATCTGATTTGAATAAATCTGTTGAAACTGTTGAACACCAGGTTGAAACTGGGCTCTCATAACAGTCTGTACTCCTTGATTCATTTGAGATACTTGTTCTGCTTGTGCTTGTGCTTGCTGTAAATGGATTTGTTGTTCATTGTGTTGCTGCTGCTGCTGCTGCTGCTGCTGCTGCTCTTGCTGTTGTAATTTATGAGCTTTTAATCTGCAAAAAGGGCAGCTTCCTTTCTTACCAAAACGACGAGGAATATACCTGTAACCAGGATACTTCTCTGCGTGTCTTTTCTTCTCTTCTTCTGCAAGTTTATTCCAACGTTCTTTTTCTTCAGGTGGTAGATCCCTCCAACGTCTACCTAATTCTCTTGACACATCTGGATTGGTTTTGATCACATTACCTTCATCTAGAACAGATTGATGGTGTTGCTGTCTGAAAAGAATGAACGCATTTCTTGGACGTGGAATATGGTTTGCTTCAGGACGGCAGGTACAGCGATCAATCACTAATTTGGAGGCATACTTTGGATTAGTAGAAGTATCTTCTTTCGCTGAAAACGAAGCTCGTGCTGTTCTGTTCATATTTGGAACATTATCTTGTGTTTTTGACTGTTGCTGTTGTTGAGTTGGTTGTACAAATGAAACAGAATCTTGCCTTGGTATTAATTGGGTCCTTGGCTGAACTTGTTGTTGATAATTTGATTGAGGTTGCACCTGAGCCATTTGTTGAAACTGGGACTGATTTTGGTGCTGAACTTGAATCTGACCATACGGAATTGAAGAAACTTGTTGGAACTGCTGTTGTGTGTATATCTGCTCATTAACATTTTGGGTAATTGGGTTTGAAATGTTATTATTCATTATCACGGTTGTATTTGTAGAATTGGTCTCTGTTTGACCGACATTCGGTTTGGAAGTATTATTGTATTGAATCCCAGTTGGTATTGGGTGTGTAATTATCTGTGAAAGATGTGGTAGCTGGTTTCCTTGAGAGTTCATAATTTTACCTTCAAATACCTTTTTGTAAAGTGCAATTAAAAAGAGTACAAAGATAGTTCAGTAATAACAGTTGGTAATTTCAATGGTGATCCTTAATGATACAGAGCTTAATGAGATGTTGTGTTGGCAAAGTACAGTGGTAATAATAAGAAGAATAAAATATCTTTGAAACAATAACAAACTTTGTAATGCCAAAGATGCTAATCTGAAATGACCTTGAGAGATTCAAAAAAAAGTGGTATGAACAGTGAATAGATCAAACGGCTAAATCAGCGCCCCTATTGCTATGAGTAACACTCTAGAGAACAAAGTGATGTTGAAAGTGTAAACAGAACTAGAAACAAATGTCAACTATTTTGAACTCAACAGAACTTTTCTACTTTTATAAAACCTGAGCTGCCTGCAAAAGAAATTTTGCTGCTGCTTTTGAGGTTCGCAGCGTGCGTCTGCATTGTACTTCCTGTGTGTGGCAGTGGTATAATGTGCCGCACTGTAAGTTTCTGTTGCTTTGTGTACAGTTATGTGTCCATGTACCGTATAGGCTTTCAGTGAAGGTCTCACAAAGCTTTTCAGACTCTGTTTAACACCAAACAAGTCTTTCCCCAGCTCCTCAAAAGTCTTTCAAAAACCTTACCAGTCTCTTTTTGATTTGATTTTTAACAAACCGTTGTTCCCCTAGTTGTGTGTATTTACGAGGCTCTATCTTGAGCCTTGAATGCATGTTGAGAAGTTAGAAGTTGAAACTTAATCATAACCTTTAAGATGGCTTCCAGATTCTAGAACCTACAGTTTACGGCTTTAGAGACTAGAATTCTAGAACTCTACTATATTGAGTGTACTTAGTGCTCACTGCTTGTAAATAACCTTGTTACCGTCATCTGTCACCTGTGTAGTCACGACTCACAACTCACCAGTGTACATATTCTATCATAGCTCTTGCTGTTTTCAAATTACAGCTACAACAATGCGGCTTGTAAGTTTTAAACTGTTCACTAATTTTCAGTCACTCCAGAATCCAGTCTTCACTGTCCAGTCTCCAGTCTCTCACAATATTCACCAAGTGGCAAGGCAGCAAGAGGTGATAGGGAATCTGAATTCTGAGCTCACACAGTTCACAAAGTTTGTTTTAGCCAAAGATCCGAGTTGAATATTGGGAGGTTCAGTTCAGTTTGTTTGGACTTTTTATATATTTTAGTCCATGAATATCTCATAACGTTGTAGTACTGTACTTACAAGTTAATACTTTGTAGGAGTCCAAAATTTGAAAACAGGCACACATCAGGATTCAGAACTTCATGGATGATGGAAAGCTGAAGGCTGAAGCTATAACTTAGGCTACGGCTAGACTCTAGAGTCTAGATTCTAGAGCAGTGAAGCTGGTGTTATGTCACAGTATATGCATGAACGTTTTAACTTTTGTGCCATAAACCGTTTTTCTGCTTATCAATGCAGGTACTTGCTAAATCTCAAGAGTCAAAAATCAAAATCAATCCAGGTTCCAGATTCCATAATCCATAGTTCAAACTTCAAACTTCCACCTTTTAAGTTTTATCTTTTATTAGTTCAAGGCCTATGAATCTATGACGTAGTTCTATGTAATTTGCAACTGTAACTTTTAGTTGGTATCTACAATATTCTTACTATTAGGTGACTGGCTTATGCCATCATTCAGGAATCAGCTGTAGCTTGTAATTACTAGACTGTCAGTTGCACTAGTAATGGGGTGCTACGCCGCTACTACGACGTAAAGTTGTTATAAATTACAGATAACACTAAATTTCCCTATTAATTTGCAGTGATTCAATTTACTTCAAGGGTCTGTTGATTTGTATATATGAAACTATCAAAATGATTCTGAGGATTTAGAATCTTCTATGATAATTATGTCGCAGCTCATTGTAATTCTGCTTAAATCAAATTATAACTTGTGTCTATTGATAGGTGTCTAGACTCTAGAGCTATATATACTGGCGAACCCCCTTTGAATGCCAAGTTATATTAGGTTATTCTAAGCTTTAATATGGCCAACACCATAACTTTCATTTCACTCAGATTAATATTAATTATAAGACCGTTTAAACTTCTCAAATAACTAAAAAACTGTATGAATCCAATTATAAATTCATAAAAATTTCAAGATAATTGTAACACACAGATCATATCACATTACTTTAATCTAGTGACTATTGATTTCAAACAGACCACGTTATTACATAGTGACCTGTTATATCATTAACAGACCTTACATTTAAATCATACGTTTATGTTGCATGTTTATCATTATAGTCTCACCACTCTCAGCATTATCTCAACTATAAATACCACTTGTATAACCTTTATTTGTATAATCTAATGAAAGAGGACAGGGTTTACCTCGTCTATACTAACTACAACATCTTAAAAAGTAGATATATTATAGACTAAGACCATTACACTATCACAATCAAACTAGCAAAGTCTTGTCAAGTCTTACAATAATATAAATATATTCAAAGATCGTAGATCGATATTCAATATTGGTTTAAGAAATAAAAAAGTCGATATTTAGTTCAGTATTGAAATTAAATTGATGAACGCAAAACATTTCGAAATAATCTTCTGCAATGCTAATAGGCTGTGATTTCAACATCTTATCCAGTACTTCGATTGTTTTTACTCTAGTGACTGAGCTAATTTTTTGTTTCTGTATATTGAGTACTTACATTAGAATTTTGAATTTCTATAGTACTTACAGACAACTGCTTCCTTTATTTGAAATTGTTAATTAAAACTGAAAGTATAACAGCTACTTAGTTCTACTTTAAACAGCAACTGAGAAAACTCAGATTTTCTTCTCTGCCTCACCTGCAGTTGGTATTCCCATAATTTACTTGCATGTAAGGGGATCATTGGTTGTAAATAAGTGTTACAAAAGAGTTATGTTGCAGCAAAAAAAATGATTTTGAGTTTATAACGTCTTATCAGATAGACTAGCTGTCTGCTAACTGATTATTCAAAAGTACTAGTGTAGTACTGCCTGGTTATTTCCTTATAATTTCTAATATTTTGCTCAAATAGTTATAAGACTAGGTACTAGTATAGTTTACCATTAAAAACAATTACATATACGTTAAAATTATAAAATCTGTCAGCTTTCGACAAGGCTTATTAAAATCTTATCAACTGAATTGAGTACTCAGTGTTAATGTTTCGAGCTAAATTTATTTTGTGATGGGTTGTGGAACCTGTTACTGAATAAACTTTTGTCCATCTATGGTGAATTGATTATTCGGAGAAACAATAATTAGATTATTGAAATATACCATAATGGCATAAGACTAAAAAGTTCGCTATACTTTATCATGTTTGTATCAAGTCTTGTTCTTTTGTTTGTTTTTAGACAGAATATAAAGGTATTCTATGCCTGGGTTTTGTGGTCTGGACTCTGGAGTCTGAAAAAATGTTTTAAAATTTATTAAGTACAGACGACGACGTCGACAATAATGTTGAATAGCTGTAAAAACACTGCTGCATGTTTTTTTAAAAGATATTTATTTATAAATATATAATAAACGGCCAATTAATTAATACAAATATTTATTGAGAAACCAATCTTATTAATATACTTCTAGTGTCCCAAAAATTATATTACTTTTGATTCCTTCATAATTTATTCAACTATAAAAATTTTCAACCTTGTTAATTTATCAATAAACTTTTCAACCTTACTATACTGTTCAGCTGAATTAATTAACCCAAGTTAATTTGTTTAAAGAGATTACATAATTGTATGAACATTGATTACCCATTACATATTAGCTAATAATATTTGGAAGCCGCGTGAAACCGTTACAACTAAACAAGTAAGATTGGAGAATCGTAGTTGATGTAAAATTATCATTTGCCTAGCTTTGAACATTAAGCAGTTCAAGCTCGCTTAACTTTGTGTAATGAACCGACTAAAGGTTGTTAACCTAGCTTCAGTTTGGGAATTATCTTAAAGCTGTTAGATTAAATATCCTATTTCCGTTCTCTGATGTTACTGAATCCTGATTCTTAGTCCTGCTCTCTTGATGAAAACAAGTTTAAAAATAATATAAAGTTTCAAATCAATATTTAATCAAAGTCTTATCGAAACTATCTATTTAGAGACTGGGGTTTTCAAATCTAAGTCTAGATTTTAGACAAAACTTGACTATATTTTTATGTGCGGGTTTTAGGTCAGTTTTGCTTTTGAGACTTAAAGTTCTCAAGAACTAGTCTTTTAAAGAGTCTTTACTGTTTATGGTTTAGTCTCGGGTCTAGACTTTCCGGAAAATCTTAGATTTCTCGAATGCAAAAAATATAATCTTAGGCCCATGACTCATGATTCATCATTGACTCAAAACTATTTCTGTAACCTGTTAAATTTAAAATGAGTTTTAACTTTTCAGCTTTTAAACTTTTGAACTTTTGTATATTCATGAATTGTGATTTTTTATATAAATTACAATTTGTATATATTGAAGTTAGACTTCTTGTGTGAGAACCTGAATTCTAATCATTGATTGTATTATAATAGATTAGGTAAACTTCTGGACTATTGAGTATAAACCTTGAAGAAACACTAAGATTTGACAATTAATGTTTTTAAGAGATTATTAAATCTCTTTCTGTCTATAACATTGTGACTATCACAAACCTGAGCTTATTGTCTCTGAATTTTAATTGAGGTTTAGGACGTAAATTTCAATTCATTCTTGAAACCATGACATAAATTTTAGTTTTTGAAATTTGAAAGTTAACATCCCTCAAGAGTCAACATCACTAACTGCTCGTTGATCAACACTTAAATGTATGCTCCAAATTTTGAAGTTGGGACATACAGTTTGGGTTCATGTTATGTACTTGACCGTTATAGAACTTAAATTTGAGCTGCTTTGAAAGCTTCATGTACAAACATAAAAAAACTTCAATTTGTATTTAGCTTTGAGACGCCGTTGGAATTATTATTGTAATGTGCGCATTATGATGGATAAGTTATAACTTGTGATTTGCCTTAAAAACTGTGAATGTGTGAATAATCATCTGTAAATTGAGCTTCATTTGTCTCGTGGATCACTTACTCAGTACGCTATCCAAAAAAAAAAAAAAAAAAATAGATAGATTTTAATTACAGTTCAGTACAACTCAGAATTTAAAAGTACTTAAGACTCAAGACTCAAATTTTAGGTCTCAGGTTGATATTGGAGAATTGAAAATCTTAGTCTTGTAAAAAACGAAGCAAGTTATAAGAAAAACACGAGTTATAATAAATTATAGTATAGATTATAAAAGCCTTAATATTAAACTAAAGTTGGACTCATAAAATCTCTTTGTTGCTGAAATTGCGATGCATGATTTTGATGCAGCTTGTAAGTTGTAAGTCTCCCGAGGGCGAAATATTATCTCATAAAGTTATGAACTGCAAATAGTAATACAAGTTTCAATTTAATACTTTAAGTTGTCTCTAGGCAGTTAAAGAGCTAATAAGTGGACTGTGGAAATAAATCACCTCCTTAGAACCAAGAAGAGTACTTTGATCAACAAATCAGAATTTAGTTCGCTATAGCCATTGACATTTTATCAAAATATTCTTTGATTTCAAATTTCAACGATGCTTTTTGAATATGACATGATGGTACTCCTGATGGGTTTTCATGTTGAATCTTATAATTATACATTTCTTACATACTAGAATCTGGATAGAGTAATATTTTGCGTACTACACTGTGATTTATTATGAAGAAATTCAGATTTAAAGTAATGTTATTAAATTTCTTCAGAAATAAAATTGCTGTAAATTTATGATATATAATAGTTGTTGCGAATACTTGGTGTAGTCATTAGTGGATTGGAAACAGTAAATAAGCCTTTTATTCAATGAAAATATTTGACCTTTTTACTTTTAATAGTAGTTCAGTCGTCAAAAAATTTTAGTGTTAAAGATAGAATATTTGTTAAAGTGACAAAACTTTTAAACGCTGTGGAGGAAAAAACTAATTTATATTTAACTTACGAGTATCTATGTAGTATGTAGCATGTACTATGTATGTACATATTTGCATTCCAGGACCATGCGAAAAAAAAAATTAGTTATTAATTAAAGTTTGACCTTTGTAATTTGGTACTTTAACCTACTTTAATATTATTTCAAACTGTTCAAGCTGAGATAATATATAATACTTTATTTGCAGTAAACTTTTAAGTAGATAGCTTGTAATTATCACCGAATGATTGATGCTATGAGAGTCTAAGAGATATAGAAAATGGTATACTGATATACTTTTTGAAAAGACTTTGAGATTATAGTTTTCTTCTTTATTGGACAAAACAATTATATATATATATATATATGTACAGCAGGCAGCACTATTAATCTCTTCTTCTTCAAAATTTCTAAATGCATATTGCATAAATCAAACTTTTAGCTATTAGTTACTTATAAATTGAGGAAATTTCCTACAACAAATTTAACTGAAAATATATCACAGCTTATTTCGATAAATATTTTACAACAAATTTAGCTGAAAATATATCACAGCTTATTTCATTCATATTCAAAGTTTATATTTCAAGTTTACTATGTTCAACATGGTTAGAAACTACACAGATATTTGTTATCAAAACTTTTTCATGTTAGTTTGGCATCAAAATAAATGCAAATTTGTGAGATTTGGAGATATGTGAATTACTTTGTTGACTTTAAAGCAAAACACTAATGGTATCATTTTTAAACGTTTCAAAAAAGGTTACTTGTTTAATTTACATTATATTCAAACTTAGCGGATTAATGCAATAAATATGGAATATGACTTCAGTTTCAAATATTCACAGGAACCTTGATAAAAAATATACTCTTTCGGGGTAGTCTTTATCATATAATGATGTAAATACCCTAAACACTCATATATGGTCATGGTAAACTCAATAGCTGATTGATGAGTGGAATTCAGAAAAGATTTTCAATACTAAAATTTGGAATTAAACTTAAACTTATTCAAAGTCAATAAAAATAACAATATCATGAGCCTATTATCTATCCGGATATATATATATATATATATATATATATATATACTGATAGTTATTCATTATAATAACTATAGTGTGTCAATTTGACTCATTAAAAGCAAGCAACAACAAAATGGTAGTTGAATGTGTTTTTAGTTTCAATATTTGGTCAAGCTACAGTCCAAAGTTCTTCACTTCTTGGCTTTAAATTTACTGATCTAGTATAACTTAGTGGGTTGTAGGTAAGATGAGTTTAATTTTTTGTGCTTTATTTTCATGTGTGATTGTTGATCTAAGTTTAAATCATGGTGTTTGAAAACTTTGGTGCCAAAATATTTATTTCTAGCTGTGGGTTGCTTTCAAAAGTGATAAAAAAAATGCTTTACGTATTACAACTTTTATTTTGCTATGTAATGTTATACTCACTAAAGCTGAGATCACTTAGAACCTTATATTAAATAATTTATAGTTTAAGAAATGAATATTGCATATAATCCAATAATGTATAATATAAATGGCTTAATTAAATTATTTCATTGATCATTTCTATAATTAATCTGGTTTTCAGTACTGCATTATAATATATTATTCTTGAATCAATTATTACACTTATATAATAAAAAAAAACGTGTAATATTATATAAACAGCATTATATTTTATTTGAGAGGTTGCTTATGAATATAGTTATAAATTTTTTATAAATATCTCATCCCAATATATAACTACGGCTCAATATTATAATTGGGATTTGGTAATTATTTAATTAATTAGTGCGCATGATGTAATTATATATAGATTCATTCAAATAATTACGTCGACGTCAAGGACTCGACGAATATTAAATATGTATTGATAACATATTGAAATTAATATATTAATAGTATTAAATATTTAAATTATGTATGTATTTGTGATCAGATTAAAATATTTACGTCTTAATTCGATCAAATATATAGAGTGGTTCGGGGATTTTGGTTAATTTGGGACGAAAATTTACATACAAAGATTTCGAGTCCATCCCAAATCTTTTTGCATTTCAAATCTGACCTGTAGAGTCGTAGACCCAAAAAAAAAAATCGGAAAATTGCAAAAAGTCCTGCAAGTCTCCTCTAAGTCTCGAAGGAAGACCAGCTTAAAAAAAACGACCCAGACCCAAGCAAAGCTTCTTTCATTTGTTTATTATATTTCTTGTAAACAAGATATTCAGGATGAATACAACAGACCTGTCCCTCAGCACAGATCTAGACACATCAATAGATGATTTGGAAGACAAAATTTCTTGTGTGATCGCCATACTACTACTGTTCTCAAAAGAAACCAAAGAGGTGAGGGCTTCATTGCGAAAAAAAATGGGGGAATTATCCAAAGCAGAGTTAATATACCTCAAACCCAATAAAACTAGTTGTCAAAATTACGCGACTATTTGAAGGTAGGCTATCACCGTCATGGTACTAAAACTACTGCTTTAAAGCCAACTATTGCCAAATTTAACTCAAAACATGTTAAAGAACATGAACCAATAATGAACCATAAAGCTTTAGTGCAAATTCAGCGAGCTTTATACTCTAAAGGTGAACGCTTATAAAATGCTTTACGTCAGGAAGATGTCACTTCTTTGGGCGAAACCACCTCTGAATTCAGCAACATCTCAAACAGACAAGCAATTGAGTATTTTGAGTTAGTCAAGTATACTGAAATTTATGACTCTTGTAAGTATGATTATAAAAAGGCTTTGGAGGAAAGTAAAAATTTGTTTCACAAAATTCAAGATAATGGTGACAATCGTATTTTTATTGAAGTTTGCAAGAACACTATCAAAGAAAACAAGAATCAACCTAAATTTTTACTGTCTGCATTGACCCAGTTTGCTAAAAAGTGTGGAGAGCAAGAAAATATTATAATTGATTTGTTAAACTTTGAGGAAAATCAAGAATTACTGACCTTGGTTGATGGATTTGAAAAAAAGATCTTGAAGAGCCATTTGAAAACTGTTGTGACTTAAATTGATAAAATAAATATTTTGTCCGATGAGTTAACAAATGATACTCTACAAGAGGAAAAAGTAGATCAAGGTCCTCAATGAAAAAAAAAAATATCAGAATTTAGCAAATTTAAGAAACAATCGATTATTATGTCAAATACTGATTTTGTGAAAAAAGTACTTGAGTTGTTAAATGATTAAATACTCTTTTTTCTTATTTGTAAATATACATGAACTAATTTATCCTTCTGTTTTATACATGTCAATTATTGTAGCACTATCTGTTCTATGACCAGCAATTTCATAAACCGAATTATAATAGTCTTCAAGTGAAGGTGGGTTGTAAACTTGTTTCTGGAAGGGACGTTTTAGCAAAACTTTTTGACTGGTTGCCGTTTTCATAATATCCAGGTGTATGAGTAGCTAACGGATCATTCAAGATATCTCTTTCTGATGGACTTAGTTCTAGATCTTGAAAAATTTGATCAACTTCAAAGCCTTCTTTCAAAAATTGTCTTTCAATGATTTCACTTCTCTTAATATCTAATGACTTTTGGGGTAGTTTTAGATCTTTTTTGAATGACACGCTTTCTCTTTTAGCACTCGGCAACGCAGTTTTAGAGATTGTTAAGTTGTTCAAGAATCAAAGATTCGGTTTTTCTTCTTTTTTTCCTAGCAATTTGCTTCAATTTCCTGTCTGTTTTCAAATCTCTAAGGAGAGCTGATAATCTTTGATCATTATTGATATTTGGGGCCATTTTAAAGCAAAAATTAAGCACCTAGAACAGCTGTCGTTGAAGTTTTGAAAGTTTGTTTGTTTTTTACAGATATAATTCTTCAATTATTTCGTGTTTCGCGTTTGAGCCTAAGGCCGAACTGTTGCTACAACAATTTGTTTGTAGGAACCTACTTTTCACTAAGACTCAAAGTTTTAAACCTGATAAAAAAATGGGACTTTCCCAAATCCAAAAATCCCCGAACGAACCATTCTAATTATTAAAATTACTAGTTTTGTTACGTACGCTCTTTGTAGGGTAAATGAAATGGCTAAAAGCTTTGGATTTCCGCATGAAATGCTAGACAGCATTGGGGAGTTATTCTGAATATATATATTTCTCAGTGTTTAAAGAACGGCTAAAGCTCAAATTCCATTTATTAATAAATTATTTAAAAGAGTGAAATTAGCTATCGTGCGACGTGTAATATGTAAAATTACAATACAATCTTAAGATATCAAATTTCAATGTTTAATTTTTGAAGCGCGTTGTATTACTAACCACTTACTTATATAAAACTACTAAACTTTCAAGGCGGCTTTCACTAGCATAGTATGCAAGACATTGGACAACATTGGGGGTTTATTATTATAAACATTATATATATATATGTATATATATATTGCCAACAGATCAGCTACAGCTCTATAGTACTTAAAATCGTGTCCGGTGTAGCTCATAATATTGAATACTACAGAAAAAAGAGCTAAATTAATGCTGCAAAAATTTAGCCGTGTTGTATTACTAAGCACGTTGTGCTTTACATGGTGTGGCAAGTGCACTTTGAGCTGTGGCGTATTCACCTGGAAGCTGCAACTTGCAAAAATTTGGCTTGCAAAAAAATTGAATTTGTGTGCACACCAGCTCATGCACTACTGTATATAGTAGACCGTAGTCACACTAGCTGGACGTAAGTTGTATCCTGGACTCTGTACTATGTTATAGGTTCAAATTTCAAGGTTATAACTTATAAGTTGTAAGTTGAGTGATATCCCGACTCCCAACTCCCTGAATGTTACAACTCACGACTCACGGAATCACGATTAAATCTTGAAAGTTCAAAACATAATATTTATAAGGATGGCCAATAGAAACTCGGTAAAAAACCAAGAACTCTAGAAACAACATTTTTTGAAGCTTTCACCATGGAAACCGTTGAAAGATGAAAAAAGATTTGCAAGTTTTCACTTAATTTACCGTACTTCCCTGCCCACTTCTGCCATATCCAGCCATCCATCACTAAATCTGACAGTTTGTATGAGTTTTTATGGTTAAAGTTTCACCGTTGGCGCGTCAGCACACCAAGCGGAGCCTCAAAGTAGATACGGTATCTCCAACAACTGTTCAAATAGGGGCAGCCATTCACTAAAAAGGTCACGAAGCAGGACAAAAGTGCTTCAGAGCACGCTCTAGACCACCTGCCCTTACCAAAATCATCCCTTTAGGATGCTACAAGCAGCGTGATCCGGCTACAACCTGTTTTACGCGGCAGTTTGAGGCACAACTGACCCGGAAACCTTTTTTTTTTTTTCAGATCAAAGACGTTTTTGGAACTCCCATCAAAAAACATCAACAACAAAAACTTTTCCCAACTTTCTGTTCTTTTTTTACTTCTTTCTTTCCAGTTTAAATCTTCCAACTATCGCAAACACACTCGCTCACGATACTCGTTTATACAAACAAACTTGTCCTATTCACAGTCAACTCCAGTCATTCCTTTCCTTCATTCAGAGTCGTCTACAAAACACACAAGTCATTCCTTATTATAGAGTCTTTGTTTACAATCTGAAATCCAAATTAATACCACTGAAACAAACTACACATTTAGTTTAGTACAACTGCTTTTACAATGAAACTATCATCCACTTTATTACCTTTATTACTATCTTTAACTTCTTTAGCAAAAGCTGATGATGATCAAACAACAACTTACACTTCAACCATTGTTGTCACCAAAACTTTGTTGACTCCAGAAGAATCAGCTGCCGTTGCAGCTTCTGTTGCTTCTGTTGCTTCTGCTTCATCTGCTGCTGCTGTTGCTGCATCATTGGCTTCAGTTTCTTTAGCTTCTGTTGCTTCAGCTGCTGCTTCACTTGCATCAGTTGCATCAGTTGCATCAGCTGCCTCTAGTGCTTCAGCTGCCTCTATTGCCTCAGTTGCCTCAGCTGCCTCAGCTGCCTCAGTTGCTTTAGCAGCTTCAATTGCTTCCGCAGCTTCAATTGCTTCTGCTCAATCTGTTTCAGCAGCTTCTGTTGCTTCTCAATCATCAGCTTCAGCAGCTTCTGTTGCTTCGCAATCGTTAGCTTCTGTTGCTTCAGTCTCATCTGTTTCAGCAGCTTCAGCAGCTTCAGCTTCCGCTGCATCTATTGCTTCAATTTCCTCAGCTTCCGCTTATGCTGCATCTGTTGCTTCAGTCTCTTCAGTTTCTGAATATGAAGCTTCTTTAGCTTCAATCTCTTCAGTTTCTGCTTCTTTAGCTTCAGTTTCTGCTTTCGAAGCTTCATTAGCATCTGTTTCACGTTATCAAGCTTCTTTAGCTTCAGCTTCAGCTTATAATGCATCATTAGCTTCTGTTTCATCGTTATCTGCTGCTAATGGTCTTTTAGCTATTGCTTCTGACCATTCAAACTCAACTACAATAAGTGCCAAAACTTCTTTATCAACAGTTTTCTCAAGTTCTGCTACTCCAACTGCTTCTACTGTTGCTTCATCATCTTCAAAAGCTTTAGGTAACGAAGAAGTCATTCCATTAGCATCAGTTTTAGTTGGTTCAATTGCTTTAGTTTTTGGTTCTTTGATCTAGATTTTATAATGAACCATCTTAAGTTTGAGTAAAGTTTCTTATTCATAAACTTTTCTATTTTATAAATTGATATTCAAATTTTAACCAGGTGTGGTTTATGTTTTGAATATGATTTGATGATTTTTTACTAACATTGGACTTTTTGTTTTTTACACTTCTGAACTATACTTTTACAAAAAAAAAAAAAAAAAAAAAAAAAACAATATTTATCTTTGATTTTTTTACATCATGAGTTGCCATAAAGGCGCCTCAGATCTTTACTATTTTCATTTTTTATTTTATTTCATTTGTTATTTTAAGAAAGAAAAAATATATGTTTTATCACAATAAAGCTTTAATTCATCATAAACTACATACTTAATTTCTTTTTGATAATTATTATGCAATCCTTGATTTCTTTCTCTTTATATTTACGATTATTCTATCATCTAATTGTAACTTTTTTTTTGTTTTGGTTGGTTTATTATTGTGACTTCTTATCTAACACTTGTTGATCAATAACACAAGAATAGATTGCATTACGAGAACCAGAATCCAATTTTGTATCAATCCAACGTCCTAACTTATGTTCTTTTGATAAAGTGGCTAACACTCTAAAACTTTCTTTGTTTCGAACACCTGATTCTGTGACATCTATTTTGGTAACAACACCTTTTGCTTTTGGTAATTCTCCTAATAATTCAAATTCACGTAAATTATCATTTAATTTCCAAACCTTTAAAGTTCCATTCCATGAACCTGAAATGAAAACATTTGAATAGGGTATAGCATGTATAGATGTTATCCAATATGGTTGAGGTTCTGGAACTTGTAAGTTTCTTGTTTCTTCATCTGCTTCTGCTGAAGCTTTTGTACTATCAATGATTGGTAACACTCCATGTGCTTGATGTTTAGTATATAGTGGTTTTTTTTTCGCCATTGACCATAATGCAATATTACCATTATCAGACCCTGTAACAAAATGAGAATCATCAAGCATTGAAACACAGTCAATACTACCTTCTGAATAAAATTTCTTTTCAATTTTTCCCTCATTATTATCATCTTTTTTTTGTTTTTTCTTTGATAATTCACCACCTCTGAATGTTAGTCTAGTTTCATCTGCAATTTTCCATAGCATTGCAGTACGATCTCTTGCACCAACAGTAACACAACGTTCTTGACCTAAAGCTGCTATATCAACAACCAAATCTTGATGACCATAAAGTGTTTCTAATTCAGCAAATTGATCAATATTATAAGATCTAACTTTCAAATCAGCACAAGCAACATATAAATTTGGAGAGTTTCTTTTGAAAACTAATCCCAGAATTTGACCACGACGATCATTTGTGTTTAAAATTCTAATTGGAGACAATGATTCAGTACTCCAAACAATTAATCTTTTATCTCTACCACCACTAACAACGTATCTTCCATCGGGACTTGCAGCAACAGCTAATATTTCATCAGAATGTCCATTTTTATGCATTTCATTTGATTCATTCAAAAATTTAACACCACCTTTTGTATGTTTCATTCGTAAAGGTTTTTTCTTGAAATCTTCAATGTTCCATTTAGTCAATTGCATATCTTTAGAAACAGTATAAGCATATGGGAATTTAATAGATAAACTTGTTAAATTTTTAGCACCAACTCTTGTAATTGTTGGTTTTATATCAGTTAATAGTAAATTATCTGCAATAAATCGGTAAATTTTCCCCTTAGTTTCAGCAACATCTTCTTTCAATCTTGCCGCTAGAATATCATCATCAAGATCTTGTGCATCAAACTCATAAAGTCCTGTCTGTGCAGATGATTCATTCTTTAAATTTTCCAAATATTGTTTTGCTAGTCTGCGCCTTTTATCAGCAGCTGATTCTTGTAAAAATTCGTCTTCACTGTTCATTTCTTCATCGCCGTCTGCATCAACTGCTTTGTCTTCATCAAAGGAAACGTTTCCTTGCTCGTCATCACTATCACTTATTCCAGAAATCTCATCATCTTGTAGTTTTTGGTTTTGTCTTTGCGCCTGTTGTTGTGGTTGTTTTGATCTCTTAGAGACAGTAGAAGTCACTTTCGCGGTTCTACTTCTCTTTTTCTTAGATTTTGGGTCTGATAAAAACGGATCGTTGGCCATATTTGCTTCTCGACGTCTCGACTCGTCAACAATTATCAAATTTTATTGAAGTTTGGTAGATTCAATTTAAAATATTTGAAATTTTTTTTTATTTTTCAAATTTCAAATTTTTTTTTTGCGATGCCATTACCCGTCGATAATCTCTTGTATAGTCACTGAGAGTTAACTACAAACTGGTGATATCAATTGCTGTGGAATCAATAAGATTTTTGTATGAGATCTATATTCTAGCCAAGCCAGCAGTGTTAATGTGCTTGATTTTTTAGGAGATCAACAGCTCCTTTTTCATCACCGATAATGGAGTAGATACTCAGTAAAGTGGTGATTTCTTGGTAGGATGTTTTGTCTATCTTGATGTTTTTCAAATGTTCATCCAATATCCCTTTGTATTCATATCGTAGAATGTTGATGGCATCTGCCTTCTGCTGCACGAAGTTGTAGTTTGGCAGTGCCGTTAGTAGTTGATGAATTGATAGATACAGAGAAGTTAACTGTTTCAAAACTTCTGTATGGACGTATTCTTTATTGTCATTCAAAAGCGTTTCAAACGTTTTGATAAACTTCTCTAGCAAAAGCATGTTCTGCGCATCAGTCTATTCAAATAGTCAGTTAGTAACAAGTCTTCATTAGAATAATATCAAACGTACTTTAAGTTTCTTTAGCTTTCTGGAGTTCTCAAGTGCTGTTGTCACATAAGCTTCCGAGTGTTCTATTTTATTAGTTTCATTCACAAGTTTTTTTCTGAATTGTGTCACATCCACTCTCACTTTATCAACCAAAGTTTCACCACCATCCAAAGACTTTCCCAAATTTATGAAATCAAAATAATCGTTGTTCACCATATCAAGCAATTCCTCATCCAGTTCTTTCAGCAGTAGAGTCAATTCACTCTGCAAGTCCTCCAGAGATGTAAATCTGTAATTCTTGAATAAGAATTGATCAGCATTGAACTTGATTTTATTGATATCCAAGATAGACTGTTGAGGGTTCGATGGATCCAACTCCATTTCTTTCAAGAAGGACTCTCTCGTTACCTTGTTTGCAAAAATAAACTCCCCATTATCAGTAGTCTCGTCGCCTATGCTCTCCATGTTTTCAATTGTTGCGATTTTCCTGTGAGAATGTCGGTTGCTAAACAGTTGTAAACTTGTTCAAATAGCGAATTTTTGAAATTTATTAAAAAAAAAAAAAAAAAAAAAAAAACAAAAAATCAACAGACGCGTAATGAAATTGTGAACTTCACTAAAGAGACGCAGCTAAACCCCATTAAGAAACAGACAAAACGATGGTAGAGCAAGAGTGCAAAAACGTGTTCATGTCTGATGGAGCAACGCACGTCTCATACACAAAAAATGGAAAGAAACTGGTAGTTGCAAGTCCATCTGGGGTTCTCTTCATATATGAACTTGATCAAGAAGATTCAGAACCAAAATCCATCGATATTTTAGAAGATATTTCGGGCATTTCAGTGTTTGGAAATGATCGAATTGCAATTTGTTCTAAATCTGGTGAAGCTGCAGTTTATTCAATTAGCAATGCTGACGAATCGAAGACCGTGATAAGGAGCTCTTTACCACTTAGAGATCTGACTTTTACTCACAATGGAACAATGCTTGCAGCAGGAGGTGACGAAAATGAAGTGCAAATTGCAGACCTGAGAGACAGTTCAAGAATAATAAAATTTAAAATTGAAGATACAATTCATGATTTATCATATAATCCAGCTTTTGATCAGATTTCTCTTTCATTATCAAATGGTGATGTTAAAATATACTCTTTAACATCAGAAATTCCAAATTTATTGACCACCCTCAACTCTGTTGTCCCAAGCTTATTTTACATGGATGAAGATGATGACAAAGAAGATGGAACTTCAGAGGCTTCTCAGAACCCGGATAATTTGATTACAACTCGTGTTGAATGGCACCCAAAGGGAGATCTTTTTGCTATACCTTCTAATAACAATTCTATCAAGGTGTTCTCAAGATCTGAAAATTATGATCATCTTTATTCATTAGTTGGCTCACACGAAAAACCATTAACTGCACTAAAATGGTCTCCTAATGGTGATTTCTTAGCTTCAACTGATTTAAGCAATAAATTAGTGATTTGGAATGTTAGTAAAAGGGAACTAATTAAGGAAACTCAGCTTGATAAGCCAGCAAGAAATTTAAGCTGGAGAAGAAACACTGAAACCAATGGATTTGACATTTCAATTGGCTCCACTAAAGGTGATATTTTGATTTTGAATAACATTGTTCCCTTTAAAGCTATACAGGCTGCGTCAATAACTGTTCCAACATCATCTTCAACAAATACGCAGTCAGCTGGAGCTTTAAAGGATTTGATTTCTAGTGAAGCACAAGAAAATGGGAATTCTGATGATGAAGAGAAAAATACAGATGATATCAACTTACACAGTGACATATCTGATGATTTACAAGAAAATGGACTGGATTTTGATGCCAACGATGATGGCTTTATTGAAGATGATGATGGACAAGGTTATGTCTCCACATCAAAACGTTCTTTTGATATAGGCGATGATCTTCAAGAATATGACGAGGAAAGTTTATTTGGTGAACGTTCCAGACAACCAAATAAGAGGATACAAGTACAGAGAGTTTCAAGATTTAAACTAAAACCTTATTCTCAAGGTTGTACTCAGTATATTGCTGGAAGACGTTACCTAACAATGAACGAAGTTGGTTATGTCTCAACTGTCGAACAGGAAAAAAGTTCAGCAATCACTGTCTCATTTTTTGATACATCAGTTCATAAAGAGTATCATTTTGAGGATCCAATCAAATACGATTTAGCTTCCTTAACAAATGAAGGATTATTATTAGCAAAATCAAAAGATGCAAAGGGTGAAGCTAGTATTTTTTTCAAAAGTCATCAATCAAATTCAGAGAACTGGACAAAAGAATTTTCATTAAAACCAACAGAGTTTTTGACCTCAATTTCTTTAAGTGAATCGATTGTTTTGATCTCAACATCTTTGGGTAATTTGAGAATTTTCACTATTTATGGGTTACCAATTGGTCTTCAAAAAATATCACCTATTATAGCAAGTGCAACTAATTCTACTTATATTTTCACAGTTTCAATTTCTAATAATAATCAACTGATTTATAATTTGCAAGATCTGGATGGGAATTTTTTACAAAGAGATTTATCATTACCAATTGATTTTGATAACGTTGATAACTCTTCAAACTTATTCCGTGGTATTTTTTTCAGTTCATATGGTGATCCAATGTTGATGGGACAAGATGGTACTTTATTAGTTTTGGCAAGATGGAGAAACGCATTACAAGCAAGATGGATACCAATTTTAGATTCCGATTCTGCAGTTAAAGATTTGGGTGCAGTTGGTAAGATTTTAGTATGGCCATTAGGTTTACATGGTGATCAATTGAATTGTATTTTGGTTAAGGGTTCCAATTATCCAACACATCCTTTACCACCACCATCTGAATTACAAGTGAAGTTATCTTTAACGGAAACACCAAATGATGAAGATCAACACGAAGAAGCATTTTTAAGATCAAGAATTTTGGGTGAGCTTTTAGGTGAAACTCTGAACAACGAAGGTGAGATTTTTGAAAACGACAATGACAAACTTGCAGAGTATGCCAATTTGCACGATACCTCTGTAATCAAGTTGTTCGCTGCAGCATGCTCAAATGACAACAACTCTAAAGCTTGGAGATTGATTAAAGAACTCAAACAAGATCAGGCTCTTGCTGCATGTCACAAGATTGCAGAAAGATTAGGACTGGTGGCTTTGGCCAACCGTATCAACAAGCTTAGAGAGCAAAAGATGGAGGCAGAAATGACCATGTAGGTAGCCAACTAATCACGTTAAATATTGTAAATACACGATAGAAATATCCGTCACTATTTATTCCCTTTTAGGAAGTCAACAGTAGAAATTTTATTTTTATTTCAAAAGTAAATAAATTTAATACATATTTATTTCGACAGATTGAAATCACATCAAGGTAATTCTTTTGCTCAGCAATGTTTGGATCGTCTTCAGGAGGTTTCAGTTTTGGTACAAAGTCAGCTGCTTCCACAGGGTCAGCGGGATCTACAGGCTTTGGTTTTGGAGGAAACGCCAGCAATGCTGCTGGATCAACAACAACAAACACAACTGGAGGATTATTTGGAAATAATGTTGCCTCGACTGCTGGTAAACCAGCAACTGGAGGTCTTTTTGGTGGAGCAGCAAACACAAACAATGCTACAACAACTTCTGGTGGATTATTTGGGTCTAAACCATCTACCACCACAGGCGGTGGACTCTTTGGATTGAGTACAGCTACAAATACAGCCGCAGCAGCACCTGCACCTGCACCTGCTACTGGTGGATTATTTGGATCCAATACTACAACCACAACACCTGCTACAGGCGGGTTGTTTGGATCTAACGCTAGCACAACTACTCCAGTTACAGGTGGTTTATTTGGATCTCAACAACAACAACAACAACAACAACAGCAGCAGCAGCAGCCACAGCAAACAGCAGCCACAAGTTCGCAGCCTTTGTTTGCATGGTCTTCAAATCCAGCAGCTAACTCACAACAGCAACAAACACAACCGCTATCATTTTCATCAAATGCTAGCTCAGGTGGTAATTCAGTAGCGAATTCCAACTATTCACAAAATATCAAAGAACAATTGAGTAAAATCAAAAACTCATGGGATCCAAACTCTCAAATAACTCCATTGAAAACATATTTTTACAATACAGTCCCAGAAAATCAAGCTGCTTTATACACCAAACCAGAAAATGAAACAGAAGAATGGGATAAAGCATATGAAGAAAGGCCAAATAATACATACATACCAGTTAAAGCTGTTGGGTTTGAAGATTTACAAAGAAGATCTCAAACCCAAATCAATCATGTGGCACAAGCTAGAGTGACACTTCAACAAATCAGTGAGAAAAATAAAATTTTAAGTGATAAACATGATCTTGATACAGCATCAAGAATAATTGCAGCAAAATCAAGACATACTAGAATCTCCAAAAGATTATTGAAATTAGCTTCTACTTTATCCGTTCTAAAATCAAAAGGTTATCAATTGTCACCTCAAGAGGAAGCGTTAATTCAAAACTTCCAAGAAATATTGAATAAATCTCAAGATCCATCAGGATTAGGTAAAAGTAGTGAGCTATGGGCAAGACTAGCAGTTTTAAAAGAAAAAACTAAAAGTCTTAGTGAACAATTAGACAACACTTTAGGAATCAAAAATTCCGAAAAAAACAACAATGGTGAATTTAACGATGAAGAAAATGATGTTAAAACACAAGAACAGATTTACAAGATTGCTAAAATTCTAGCACAACAACAGAAAGGTATTAAATATCTTGATGATGTTGTAAAAGAAGATGAAAAAACCATTGAAAATTTTCTCTAAGTTTGTACAGTTAGAATAGATTGATGTCTCTTTGAAAGATCATATATGTATTTAAACAGTCTCTTACTTAATTTTGTTCAAACCTTCTTTTACCATGAAAAATCCATTCTCAGAATATTCAGCTAATTCGGTTGGTTTCCAAGAGTCATCCAACTCACCTTTCTCAGGATCTTGTTTTTGTTGCTTGATAAGTTCAAGTAATTGTTTATAACTTAATGGTTCATTTGAGTTTTGATAAGTTGGAAACTCGTTATTTCTTTCAACATTTGGTAAATCGTGTAATTTATTTATAAACAAAATTTGATCTTTCAAATTCTTCTTGATCTCGTCGTTTGAAAGCACAGAGTTGTCAAGACCTGATAATTCAAGCAGTTTTTCTACTGTCTCTTTGCTGATTTCAGTTCGAGAGTCATCGCTCTCTGATTTCTTGAAAAATTCGTTTATGTCCCAAGTTGGTTTTGCAAACAACTGTTCAATTTCTTCGGCTGACTTCAATGGTTTGAGTTGTTTGGTGCTATTCAACCGTATCTGTTTCAAACTTTGTGTAATTTGCTTTTTGAACATCTTAAAACAGCTTTCAGAATATAAATTTTCATTGTTTGTTCAAAGTTTCAGCAATTTTTTGTTTAATACTGAGACGTTGCCCTTACCGTTTTGAATTTTCTGGCGATGAGCTAAAAATTTTTTTTTTCTTTTATTTAATAAAAAAAAATAGTTGAATTAGAAAGTAACAATTTTTTGGATACATTTTACAAGTTGAGAACTTTCCATTTGCAAAATGGCTAGAATTAAGAAAAGAGGAACATCTGGTAATGCCAAAAATTTTATTACAAGATCACAAGCCGTTAAAAAACTTCAGGTTTCGCTAGCTGATTTCCGTCGTCTTTGTATCTTCAAAGGTATCTTCCCTAGAGAACCAAGAAGTAAAAAGAAGGCTAACAAAGGCTCCACCGCCTCAGTCACTTTTTACTACAACAAAGATATCCAGTATCTGTTACATGAACCAGTTTTACAAAAATTTAGAGAACACAAGACATTTGCTAAAAAATTGAACAAAGCTTTAGGTAGAGGTGAGGTTTCAGATGCTAAAAGATTAGAAGACAACAGACCAAAATATAAATTAGACAATATTATTAAAGAAAGATATCCAACTTTTGTTGATGCTTTGAGAGATATTGATGATCCATTAAACATGTTATTCTTATTTTCAATTATGCCAGTTACTGATAAAATCAGTGCTAAAGTCACCAAACAAGCTCATGATTTATGTAACCAATGGTTAGCTTATGTTACTAAAGAACGTGCTTTACGTAAAGTTTTTGTTAGTATCAAAGGTGTTTATTATGAAGCAGTTGTTAAAGGTGTTGAAGTTAGATGGTTAGTTCCGTTCAAATTCCCACAAAATATCCCATCAGATGTTGATTTTAGAATCATGTTGACTTTCTTAGAGTTTTATTCAACTTTATTGCATTTTGTTCTATTTAAATTATATACCGACGCTGGATTAGTTTACCCACCAAGATTAGATTCCAAAAAAATCAAAGGTATCGGTGGATTAACTGCTTTTATTTTGGAATCCAATGGGAAATCACTTTTAGCCAATGAAGAACAATCTGTCATCATAGATGGTTCTAATATCAAAGGTAAAGAAATTTCTAGAGATTTTTTGAATGCTGCTATTAAAGCTGATAAAGATAAAATTGAAGAATCAAATGAAGGTTTAGAAAATGTTGAAGAAGTTGAATTAGATGAATTCCAAGATAACAATAAAAATGCAGGTGATTTATTGATACAACCACTCAAATTTGATAATGAAGTTGCAAACTTGTTTGAAAATTTTGTGTTTTTCATTGGTCGTGAAGTTCCAATTGATGTTTTAGAATTTATTATTTTATCAAGTGGAGGTCAAATCATTAGTGAATTAACTATTGATGAATTGAAAATAAACGGTGAAGATGTTTCAAGTTTACCATTAGATAAAATTACTCATCAAATTGTTGATAGACCAAAAGTTAGTAATAAAGTTCAAGGTAGAACCTATGTTCAACCACAATGGGTCTTTGACAGTATCAATAAAAAACAATTGTTACCAGTCAACGATTATTTACCAGGTGAATCATTACCACCACATTTATCACCATGGGGAGATGCTATTGGTTACAATCCAGAAGAGAAATTAGAACAAGGCGAAGAAGAATCAGAATCAGAAGAAGAGGAAGAAATTGAAGGTGATGAAGATGCAGAAATCGGAGACGTAGTAGAAGAAGAAGATGATGAAGATGAAGATGTTAAAGCTCAAAGAGAACTAGAATTAGAAGCTAAAGGTGTTAAATACAGTGAAATTCAAGAGCCTTCTGATAAAAAAAGAAAAGCTTCTAAACAAAAAACCAAAAAAACTGAAGCTGAAGAAGAAGCTGAACTGAAATTGATTATGATGTCTAACAAACAACGTAAATTATACAAGAAGATGAAATACTCCAATGAACAAAAAGAAACTTCTCAAGAATTATTACGTGAAAAGAGAAAAAAGATTGAAAAAACCAAACAAAAATTGGACAAATTACAATCCAAAAAATAAAGTTGTTAGATGATTTTATAATTTGGATCAGTTAGGTCTATTAGCTAACTTTTTTTTTCAAACAAATAAACAAACAAACAAACTGTATATTAATCAAAAATTTTATTATAAATCTATCTATTACAGTAGTTTGCAAGATTCAAAATTTAATCATCTAATATTAGCCCTTGAATCCATGGAATTCCTATCAGGAAGGTCTAATTCAATCAACCCAGTCAACTCCAATTTCAAATTCAATAAAGATTGAATACTTTTGCTTATTGTTTCTAAATCAGTAGCTTTTTCAACATTAATAAAACTTTTAATCAAATATTCATTATTAATTGGTTGATCATTCATCAAAATCCTTGATATTTCAATTGTTATATCTCCATAAAAGAAAAATTCACCTTTTTTAACAAATTCAACTTGTTTTACATAATTTAATGAAGTTAAAACATCATCAATGGATTGATTTTTATTTAAAATGATCAAACTTTCCACTATTGATTGTGTATTAACTTTCCTTTTCCCACCAACTGGGATATCACTTTGTTGTATTATCCATTTGTTTGCATCCACTTGGGGGTCGTTTTTCAGCAGTAGTTTGAACTGTTCATAAGAAACATTCTTACTATTTGGTTCATATTTGATGATTGTATCTGGTTGAATTATGATGTTGTTGTAGTTGAAAGACTTGGAAGTCGAGCCTGTAAGTGCAGAAAGTGTCTGTGTGACTTTTTTGTACTGCGATAGTGGGAGACTGGCGTAGAGACTGAGCTGTTGTACCATCGTTTTTGTAGTGTTTTGAGCAGTGGAAATATTTTGCAAAAAATCAGATACATATGTACATAGAATTTTTTTTCAATATTTGAAGAGAGAGGCTCCTAAGAATGGCTTTCTTTATTATTTTAATTAGTGTATACAGAACAACATCAACACTCAATCCAACTTAATATCGTCATCCTTCTCTTTTCCTTCTAATTTTATGTCTTCAGTAAATGCCACTATGATGTACCCAATCAACACGACGTTTGCGACCAGTGCAGCAAGACCACCAGAAACAAGCGAGCTTTCTATGAACACAATGATTAGTATAATCACTACTTTAATTCCACAACTAAGATCACTCACCAAACAAGTATTGAGCAGTGAAGAAAGTCAATAACGGTAGAATCACCATTGCAGCGGTGAAAATAATTAGTTTTCTCACGACAGAGCTGAGGTTTTGTTAGTTTCAGAAGTCAGTGTGAGTGTGATGCCAATAATGGGACTGTAGGAAGTGTACTCACATAGGAATATCAGCCATGATCCTTTATGTATTCCTGTTCGAGTGTATTCAGGCTCGTTTAACTTAATTTTGAAGCAAAGAAAAAACTTATATATTTTTTCACAGTTATATATAAACATTAGAATTGTCTTGTTTTGTTGCAGGTTGAACCGCGAGTGTGGATTAAATCAGATCAGACGAGAAGATAGAAAAGAAAGAACAGAAGAAAAAATGTCTGTATTGAATCCAGTAACACGACACAAGGAGTTTGGTGGTGTGTTTGGTGTGCTATGTATCAGTGTTGGGTTGCCATTGCTGCTTATAGTGATTCATCAATTGATAAATGAAGACTATCATTTGGTTGGAATTGATTTGAAGATTGATGAAGTGCTTAATTTCAAAAAATCAGCTTGGGAATTATGTTTCAATGGACAAGTTTGGTGTGTTTATTTATTATGGTTTTTTGGATTATTGATTTTTGATTTGGTTTTACCAGGTTATTATACTAAAGGACTCTCATTGAGAGATGGAACTCAATTAGCTTACAAGATCAATGGTGTTGCAATTAATCTGTTATTGATTATTATTTTAGCAGTTCGGTTTTTTTTAACACAAGGTGAATTACCAGAGTTGCAATTTCTATACAATAATTTGTTAGAATTCACAATCACTTCAATTTTATTTGCTGTCCTATTGTCAAATTTTGTCTATATTTGTTCGTTCATTCCACTGGTCAAGAAAAATGGTAAAGAAAATAGAGAACGTATCTTAGCCCTAGGAGGGAACACAGGAAACATCATCTATGATTGGTTTATTGGTAGAGAATTGAATCCAAGAGTTGGATTTTGGGATATAAAGTTGTTTTGTGAATTAAGACCAGGTATGTTATTATGGTTAATGATCAATTTGTCATGTATGCATCAACAGTGGTTAGAGTTAGGACATGTTAAAGACTCCATGATCTTAATCAATTTTATTCAAGCAGTTTATATTTTTGATGGTGTTTTAAACGAAGAAGGTTGTTTATCAATGATGGATATTACCACAGATGGATTTGGATTTATGCTAGCATTTGGAGATTTATCATTAGTTCCCTTTTCTTACACGATTCAATCAAGATATTTGAAAGTTGAACCTTTAGATTTAGGATTAAATTATACTATTTTTGTTCTATTTGTTGGATTAGTGGGATTTTATATTTTTAAAGCATCAAACAATGAAAAATCCAATTTTCGTTCTGGATTAATTAAAAAACAAATGGAATCAATTCAAACTGAGAAGGGAACAAATTTATTAGTTGATGGATGGTGGAGATTAAGTCAACATATTAATTATTTTGGAGATTGGCTACATGCGTTTAGTTGGTGTTTGACTACAGGTTTCAAAACACCATTGACATATTATTATGTGTTTTATTTTGGTGCCTTATTGTTACATAGACAACAAAGAGATGAAATTAAATGTAGAACTAAATATGGGAAAGCTTGGGAAGAATATGAAAAAAGAGTTCCATATAAAATCATTCCATATGTTTATTGAACAAGGGGTATGTAAATTAAAGACATTCAAAATGAAATATTGTAGTAGTATCCTGAAACTCCAATAATACTACGTTTAAATCAAGAAAAACTTAACCAAAAAAAAAATAAAAATAAAAAAAACTCAATCTATATTCACTAATTATGAAAGGTGTTATCATTGTGCCTTTTTGTTATCAACTTTCTTTTCAAAGGAACCGTAACTGATATCTAAAGAAACCAACCATTGAAGAGCTGTAAGAAGTATCACCACAAGTATAAGTGAAACAATCAAAGCAGCAAGAAGACCTGGTGTGAAATAAACTGGAGTGTGTGACATATTGAAACGTGTAAGATGTTAATCAGCTGATGCAGGAGCTGTGGGTAAAGAGCACACAACAAAGAAGTTCTAGGGTTAACTTGATGGAAATGAAGTTTGACTCTTGAGTAATAAAAACCCAAATATTGGAAAGTTGTATTTTAATCAACTTTCTTAACATCAACACCGGGTGACACTCTTATTGAATTCTGATTATTGTGTAGAAAGTTGAAAATTAAATTGAATATATTTAGTTTTAATTCTATTTACCTAACTATACAGTAATTTCCATATTTGTTGGAATTAATTGACTATTTCTCTTTTAATTTCCATTTGGATTTAATTTTCCTTTCTCCTATTTATTCTTTTTATTTGATTATATTTAATTATCTTGTTGTATTTGATCTTAATTAAATCTATAAAAAATCGACTTTTTCTGCCTACTTGGCCAGGCCAATTTTTTTTTTTGTAAGACAATTATGTACTCTTTTTGGTCCATTTTTCTGTTATAACCAGGAAACTCCCTTTTTTCATTTCGTTTTGGAATGTTTCATTCACTTATATATTTTTCAATTTTCAGTGGTTTATAAGATCCTAACACATACATAATGCTTCTTGAAAATCTTGTTTGACTCACCCTGTTAACCTAAAAATCCCAAACAATCAAGATATGGAGAGTGGAACTCAATTTGAGAATATATATTTTCTAGTGTTCCAGTTTGATATCTCCAGAGAAAGTAATCAGCACAGTTCAGATTCGAACCGTCGGTTTATTTTTCGCCTAGTTTTCCGATCGCCCTATTATTCTTAGAGACACTGCCTACTTGGCCAGGTGAAGGGAAAACCTGTGTTAAGGACAAAACAAAAAAATTTCCAAAAATGAAGGATGCGAGGTTCGAACTCACGCGGACAACCGTCCAGTAGATCTTAAGTCTACCGCCTTAGACCACTCGGCCAACCCTCCATTTGATAAAAATTAAAAATCAAGGTATCTGCCAGTATATGCATGCACATAAAATTGCCAATCACTTAAATATCCAAAAGTTAAAAATTTAAAATTGGGCGCTTTGGCCGAGCGGTTAAGGCGAAAGACTTGAATATTTAAAAACCTTTGGTTAAATAAGTAATCTTTTGGGATTTTCCCGCGCAGGTTCGAGTCCTGCAGGCGTCGATTTTTTTGGCCGAGCGGTTAAGGCGAAAGACTTGAATATTTAAAAACGAGACGTTTTCCCTTGACCACTTTTGCTTTGATAGCGGTATATAGATCATCTATACACACTAATTAAAGCGTAGACAAACAAGGCACATCAATTACAAGTACCAGATTTCTCAATCCTACTGTTTAAGAGAGTTATGAGTGTTTTTACCGAAAATACTCATAAACCTCCACCAGATGGTGATGGAGGCTCCACCTCCATTCGAACGCACTCAACTCCTGTTGAAAAGATTACTGTTTCAGTTGAGAATACTGATGGTCCTCCATCAAAAACTTCAACTGAATCGACAGGCAAGACCCCATCTGAAGGTTCTCATCTCCCAT
>JAJLVW010000003.1:9162-124872 GCA_030570535.1 Starmera pachycereana
AAAAAAAAAAAAAAAAAAATTCCAAAGAAATATTCATTCACTGCACAAGACACCTGAAAACTCAATTGACTCTTTTTTTGACTTACCAGTTGTTTCACTCGCTTTTTTTATTTGTTACAAGAGGAGCAAGAAAATATGCTTGAACATGAAGAACACAAGAGATCCAAGTCGGAAGCCACCACCCTCGTTGAAGAGACTGATGTGGCCATCACGTTCCTTCGCAAGAAAGATATCACCCCTGTTGATTTCCAGGAAGATAACAAGTACCCAAAATATTTACAACTTAAGATTGATATAAGAATCATGACTGTGCTATGTGGTTCTTATTTCTTACAATTTTTAGATAAGAATTTGTTGAACTATGCTGGTGTGATGGGAATCAAAGATAATTTGAAAGGAAATGAATTTGCAAATTTAGGTACGATGTTCTATGGTGCTTATATTTTTGCTGAACCAATCACTTCATATTTACTACAAGTTTTACCAACTTCAAAGTTTTTGTCTTTTTGTATTGTTGCATGGGGGATAGTGGTTGCTTGTCATGCTGCCTGTGAATCATATGCAAGTTTGATGGTGATACGCACGCTACTTGGGATTTTTGAATCCTCGTTATCACCAGGATTGATTGTTATTTCTTCAATGTATTGGAATAAATACGAGAATTTACAAAGAACTGGAATTTGGGTTGCATTTGCCGGTTTAAGTGTGATAATTGGTGGTGTATTATCATTTGCATTTCAGCATGTTCATCATCATTTTGCATCTTGGAAGATTTTCTTTTTAGTTATGGGAATGATAACCGTTTTATTTGGTATACTAACTTATTTTATTCTACCAGATAATCCAACAAACGCTAAATTTTTATCGGAGGAAGAGAAAATCATTGTTTTAGAACATATTAGAGAGAACCAAACAGGAACTGAATCCAAAATTTTTAAAATGAAACAGATTAAAGAATTATTATTTAAAGATAAACATACATGGCCATTATTTATACTCACAACAATTTCCATGATTTCTACAGGTGCTTTAGGAACATGGTCAGTGACGATTATTCAATCTTTTGGCTTTAGCAATGAGGTTTCATCATTAGTACAAATGCCAGTTGGTGCTGCAATGTGTATTGCAATTTTATCAGAGACTTTCTTATGTTCATATATCGGTAAAAGAACACTGATTTTCAGTTTAATGTGTCTACCAGCCATTGCGGGATATGTGATGTTGCTCAAAGCTGAAAGTAAGGTTGCTAAGCTAATTGCAATTTATATGAATATGGGGTCAACTGGTGTCATTGCATTATTATATTCTTGGAACAGTGCAAATACAGCCGGTCATACAAAAAAATTGGCAAGAAATGCACTTACAATGATTGCGTTTTCACTTGGTTCATTAATTGGTCCACAGTTGTTTAGAAGTGATGAAGCACCAGATTATAAATCCGCTAAGATTACATTGATTGTTACTTCTATTGTTTGTGTGCCTTTAGTTTGGGTAGTTGGTTTGATTTCACGATATGAGAATCACAAAAGAGATAAACTTCCACCGGTAGAACTGCCTTCAAACTACGAATTCAGAGACTTGACTGATATAGAGAATCCAAACTTCAGATATCAGTATTAAATATTCTTTTTTAACTTGTAAATACAGTTATTTGTGTGTATGTGTGTGTTTTTTGCTTGGTTTTTAATTTATATTAACCTGTTTCTCTGGATCGAAAAACTTGCTACATCTTGTACTAATCTAATTTCTTGTAGTTTTCATCAAAATTTCAGTCTTTCATAAGAATTTTCAAATTTTTTATCTTTCTTTATCTTTCTTTAATTTAGGATAACCAAATTTAAATCACCAACAATGACCGTCAGCACCATTGTTGGAGCTCTTAAATGTTAAAAAGATTTCTACATCCGCAAACTAGCAACAACCGTGGTGTCATCTGTGAAAGAAAATTCCAATTTCGCCATTGAATTCAAAGACATTGTTTTATTTCCAGAAGGCGGAGGTCAACCGAGTGATAAAGGTACCATCACACTGGAATGATCCATGCTGAAAGTGCAAGACGTGATGGTTTGAAAGCGGTTCATTTGTGCGATCGTCCAATTGAAGTTGTTAAGAATGTTGTTATGGAGGTTGATTGGAAAAGAAGATTTGATCATATGTAACAACACACTGGGCAACATTTATTGATTAGTGTTTTGGATAGTTGGGGTGTTGAGACGTTGAGTTGGTCAATGGGTGAGATGATTAATTGTATTGAAATTCCTAGGAAATTGCCTGAGCAAGAATGGATTAAATTGAGTGATGAATCAAATAAAATTATTTTGGAGAATGTTGGAGTCACTGTTGAAGAAACAGGTGAAAGTTCAATTAAAGAGGGGAAAATGCCAGACGATTATGATTTAGAGAAAGGTATATTAAGGCTGATTAAAATTGTTGATATTGATCATAATCCATGTTGTGGAACTCATTTATTTTCAACTTCTCATATCAAGTCAATTGCATTGTTGAATCGATTTTCTGGCAAGGGAACTAACACTCGCTTGAATTTTCTTGCTGGTGATAGAGTTCGAAAGATAGTTGTGTTAAATTATCATGTTAAACAGACACTATAATTGATAAATTACAACAACTATCAATAAATTATAAGATAAGTGCTAAAAAAGAAACCAATTTGAAAGAAGTTGTTGCTGAATTCACAACCAAAGAATTATTAAATACATTGAACGAAAAAGATATTGCAACATTTTATCAAAAAAGATGCAGGATTAGATTTTCTTGCAATCATTTACAAATCAAGTTTCGGAAGGGAAAACAATTGTTTAACTTTGTGGTGAAGGTGTCACTGGTGGTGCTTAATTATTTTTTAGGTCATTATCACAAGAAAAAATCACTGAAATTTCTAAATAAATTCCAAACCATTCTACCATAGTTGAAAGGTGGTGGTAAAGGTAAATGGCAAGGAAAAATTAATGAATTTATGAAAGGTCAGATATTTAGAGTCATTATAAATTGTGTATTTCCTTATTTATTAATATTTATTACTGTTCATAAATTTAGGTAGTAGTCCACTAACCCTCCATCTCCATCTCAATTTCCTTTTGGCTTCAATAAACCAAATCATTGAATCTCTATCCACTTGCTGTTGTTGTTGTTGTTGTTGATCATTCAATTGAGTTTTCAATTTAGATATCAAAGTTTTGGAAAAATATGTTGTATCATTAAATTTTCTAAATTTGAAACTCTTATTTGGATCATCATCATCATCTTCTTCTTCTTCTTCTGCTTCGTATTCATCTGGTTCATCATCTCCATAATTTGTTATATTAGCTTCATTATTTTCCTCATTAATGCTTTGTAATTTTGACTCAAAATCTTGAAGTAAATGAGATAATGCTTCATACTTTTCTGTACAATTTGAGCAAACAAATTCTTTAAAAGGTTTATCTTTAAGGTATGAACTGATTTCATATAATGGAATATCACAAATGATACAATACTTCAAATCAGATTTAATTTCTGATGATGTAAAAGATGTGGTTGTAGTTGTTAAATTGTCATTAAATGTAGAATTAATTTTTAATGAACTTTTATTTGTAGTGACACAACTTTTGATTGAAGATGTAGAAAACAATGAAGGTGTAATTGTAGAGATATTTGATTGTGTATTTTTAGCACTGAAAAATTCATCTTCAGTTTCTTGAGAAAGATCTTGTGAGAACTCAGAAATATTTGTAGTTGATTCATCAAATTCTCTGCTATCATTAGCATCAAAAGTAGTTAATAACAGTTTAGTTTTCTTTGTTGTATGCGTTTCCAAGGACTCTGAAAGAATGTTTTTCACTTTGGCTAAATAATTTGGTTTTTCAGTATCATTCTTATCATTATCATCAGCAGATTCATTAGTTGTAGTATTAGACTCATGTATTATGTCATTATGTTGAATATCAAATGTTTTCAAAGACTTTTTTAAATCTAGCACAGAAAGCTTCTTCTTCAATCTCTTTGGTTCCAAATAGTCTTCTATGAGCACTATTGGATCTGGCTCCTTAATACTAACAATTCGATTGCTCAAATTGTGATGTTTATTTTGCTTTGAAAGATCTGTAGTGATTACAAGATGATCCCTAGTGTTCACAGCTGATTTGATCGGTGTGGATGTGTTGCTTGGTGATGCTGATGTTGTAGTAGTAGATGGTGACCGCAGACTGAGCGGAGGAGCCAGTGGGAACGTTGTGAGTTGTGAGTTATCCAACATGTCTAATCTTGATCTTTTATTTCTAAGTTTAGATACTTCCAATGGTGCCAAAACAGTTGATTTGCTATGCTTCTGACTCTTTTTGAACTTCACCGAGGTGTTTGTGATGTCGTTCATGTCTTCTGCTGCTTGCTATATGTCCTAGAAATTGTTGTTTCAGCAATGTTGTTATAAATAAATTAATTTGTGTGGAATTTACTGTTTCATCTGAAATGTAAACAAAGCAATCAGGATTTCGGATGGTCAAAGAATTTGAGAGAAGAAATAGAAATCAGTCAAAATCTAAACATCTACACAGTTTCAACCTCTTCAACTGATAGTAATCTACAAGGAGTTGGTTTTCTCCATTCTTAAATTCGATGAGTTTATCGTCTTTTTTTTTTCTTTTACATATCGGTAATCGCATAAATCTAATTCTTATCCTCATCAGCTTCGTAACCAGTGTCATGCTGGGTCTCTGTATCACTAGACTCTTGTTCTATTGGCTGTTCAGCAGGTGTTTCTGTAACTGGCTCTTCTTCGGATAGTTGTAATTTATATCTTTCAATTTCATCAACTGAATTTGTCTCTAAAACAACTGGAACAACTGGTTTGATTTCTTCAGATGAACATTCGTCTTCTTCTAGTTGTGTTGGTTCCTCTTCATTCAGTTCTTTATCTTCTGCTTTTTCTGCTTCTTTATCATCTTCATCCTCTTGATCAGTAATCTGTTTAGCAATAACCTCTTCATCATTCAATTCTTTCTTCTCTTCACCAATAAAAACTCCACTTTTAAACTCGCCACTACTCCAGATATCAATAACACCAACACTTCTCCAATCTTTAACCTCAACAATCTCACTAACAACCTTAGGTAATTTCTTTTTTGGGCCCTTAGCTCTTGATTTTCTAATATCTTTTTTCTCTGGTACATCTGCTGATTGTGGTTGTGATGTTAGTTCATCTGTCATTTCAGGTTTTAGTCTTTCATCTTCTTGATTTATGGTTGGTTTCATCATTCCAGGAACAAAACCTGGGGTCATACCAGGTAATGCAAATAAACCATTTATTTTTTTCTTAAATTCAGTTCTTGAATTATTTGCAACTGGCTGTAAGGATGGTGATAATGTTGTTGTTGCTGGTGGTGATGTGATTTTTGATTCTAATTCTTGATTTTTACGTAAAAGTTCTTGAAATGCTGCGATTTTAGATGATGGTTTTTTGGGAACCGGTGGTGGAGGTTTTTTAAAAGTTTGTTCTGTTAACGATGAAGAAGATGTTGGAATTTCTGAATTTATAGTGATGGATTTTTTGATAGGTCTTGCCGGAATAATTGGTGTTGACTCTAATGATTCTGATTTGGAAGATGGACGTTTGGGAATTGTTGGAAATTCAGTGGTCGAAGCCTTTTTGATTGGTCTTGACGGAATACTTGTAATGATTTCTTTTTCTTCTTTTTTCTCCTTCTTTACTTCCTCCTTTTCATCATTTTTTGTATCACCTGTTTCTCCTTCTTCCCTTATTTCTACTTCTTCTTTAGCATCTTCAACTTCCTCTACTGTGTCCTCTTCTACTTCCTTAACTCTTTCCGTTTCTTTCTCTGTTACAATCTCTTTCTCTTCTTGCAACTCAGCCTCTTCGATCTTGTCGTTTTCAACATTACTTAAATTATCATTACCATAATCATTATTCTTTTCAATTGATTTGATCTCATTTTCTAATTCTTCATCCTTTTCAGTTTCTTCAACTATCTTAGCTTCTTCATCTTCTACAATTGATTCTTTAGGCTTTGATCTTGGTCTAGATGGAACCACTGGTGGTTTAACTTCTTTAACTTTCTCAACAATTTTAGTTTCATCAATTGAATTCACTTCAAATCCAGCTGATTTCGTGCTATTTGGTCTTCTTGGAACCACTGGATATTCACTAGGAGATGTGTCTGTTTGCTCAACTGGTTCGCTCATTGTTGTTGGATCAATTAATTTTGAAACAATTTTAGGAATTTTTTTGTAAAGAATTTTTTCTTTTTTTCCCTTATAAGGAGACTTTACATAAGGTTAGATGAACTCTACAATTTAAGAAGAACTCAAAGATTAAATAGAACTGAATTGATCAAAAAAAAAAAAAAAAATTAAAATAAACATCTCTGCAGATCTGTGCAAAATTAACATCAAGATGGTTTCGTTTATGAACCGTAGTTTAATCTGAAAATATCATTGAAAACGTAGTAAGAAGAACCATCTGGAATCAAATGGAAAACTTGAGAGTAACGTTGTGGGTTTTGTTCTTCATCAACAAGCAATTCACCAGTGACCAAGACAAGAACATCACCGTTTGGAGAAGCAGGTTGAGCATCAAGAGTGGTGATTCTATGAGCAACTTTTTGGAAAGGTAAGGAAACCAGTTTTTCAACAATGTCTTCAGCACCTTGTAATTGAGAGGTTTCAAAAGTCAACATGGATTGGGCTCTGTACAAGTTACCTAGCTGACTTCTGTCGGAGTCAAATTGATTGTAGTAGAATTCAGTGAATTGTTCTGTTTTGATTCGTTGTTAATCATGTGTTCACTCACATAAATAGATCTGAAGAATGGGGGAAGGGGAAGAAGTACTCACGGGCTAAAGTGTTGAAATCAACTGAAAAAAGTTAGTTTTTGTCATAAGTGGCATATCAAAAAAAGGAACACCATTCAAAGAAACATACCGGACATGTTTGCGAACTGTTGTGGACGAGTGAAAGACTGAAATGTTGTTGTTGGTAAACAAAATAAAATAAAATAAAATAAAAATAAAAATTAAAATAAAAAAATATTTCTCAAATGGACGATTTGAGAATAAAGATTTTAATTTCTGAAAAAAGTTTGTTTTTGTTGTTATTTTGTCAGCTGGATACAACCATTGTGTAGCTGATACCTAACAGAGTATTGTGGAGTTGGGCATATCTTTCTACCATCTCTGTAGCACATAGAATTATTGATAAATTGTTGCTTCAGTAGCTTTTACCCTGCTTCATATCTCATTTATGTACATACATATTCAAACTAAACCAAACAATACAAGTACACACCTTATTAAACCCACACAATTGCCACCGAACTTATCCGGTCTCACAACCAACAAATTCTCCATTCACATGGCTCAATTTGGCACTTATTTCTATCACTTTTTTATAGGATTCTGGAAGACGTTCAATAATCAACATATTGTCCTTTGAAGTAGAGTTGTAAACCAGTGAGAATGGAGGAATATTACACTTTGGTGGTATAGTTGTAAAGCTCTTTATCACTACAACTTCATGAACAACACTGTTATTCCCCAACTTGCAATGGTCACCAATCAAAACTCTGTTGGCAATATTTGCAGCTTGCACACTAGTGTCATGTCCAATCACCACAAAAGAGCCTAGTTTGCACGTCTTTTGCAATCCTTGTGACGTTGAAGGTGGATTAACCACAACATCGTGGTCTAAAAAACAGAATTTCCCTATTTGAATCGCGGTCAGCTGACTCTCTGAATTGTTATCATCATAATCTCCAATATAGGGACTCAATGCTCCGTTTAACACGCTGTTTTCGCCCACTGTAGAGTTACCAGCTATCAGAATCCGTTCTGGGTGTGTGATTTGTGCGTTTCTGGCAATTCTGTTGCCGCTCGGCGTCTCAAGAAACATTTTCCCCCTTGACCTTCTGTTCTACATTTGTATTTTGAATTTTGTAGTGAATTGAAATTTAAAATGTTTTAAAATAGAAAAAATACACGTTTAAATTAAAAATAAACAACACCTCTTTCTCAACTGAAAGCAACTCAAAAAGAAGCAGCAGCAATGTCTCAAAATATCTTCAAACTACGCTCAGGTAGGTTCTATTTTCAAACACTATCTTTTTTTTTTTTTTTTTCTCACCAATTCTAACAACAACAGGATATCAAAACTACGATTGGGGGAAAATTGGTTCTTCTTCATCAGTTGCCCAATTCGCACAACATTCAGACCCAGACACTGTTGTTATTGATGAATCAAAACCTTATGCTGAATTATGGATGGGCACACATCCAACTATCCCATCCCAAATCTCTGGAACTGAACAAAATTTACGTGAGTTAATTGCCTCCAATCCAACCAAATTCTTAGATGATTCAATCATTGCAAAATTTGGTAAAACCAATGAATTACCATTTTTATTTAAAGTCTTATCAATTGAAAAAGTTTTGTCAATTCAAGCTCATCCTGATAAAAAATTAGGTGCTCAATTACATGCATCTGATCCAAAAAATTATCCAGATGATAATCATAAACCTGAAATGGCAATTGCAGTTACTGATTTTGAAGGGTTTTGTGGTTTTAAACCTTTGAATGAGATTGCTGATGAATTAATTAAAATTCCAGAATTACGCAACATTATTGGAGATGAAGTTGCAAATGAATTTATTAATGGAATTGATGCTTCAATTATTCCAAATTCTGGTTCCAAAGGTGATGAATTAAATAAATCTTTGTTACAAAAAGTTTTCTCTAAAGTTATGAATGCATCAAATGATGTAATCGTTGAAAATGCTAAATCTTTAGTTGCCAAAGCTTCATCAAATCCAGAAATTTTCAATAAATTAGATTTACCTGAATTAATCCTAAGATTGAATAAACAATTCCCAAATGATATAGGTTTATTTTGTGGATGTTTATTATTGAACCATTGTAAGTTGGTTAAAGGTGAAGCCATGTTTTTACAAGCAAAAGATCCTCATGCTTATATTAGTGGTGATATCATCGAATGTATGGCTGCAAGTGATAATGTTGTTAGAGCAGGTTTTACACCTAAATTCAAAGATGTTAAAAATTTAGTGGAAATGTTAACATATAATTATGAAGATGTTGAAAAACAAAAAATGGAATCTGTTGAATTTAATAGAAGTGAAGGTGAAGGTGATTCAAAATTATATGATCCACCAATTCAAGAATTTAGTGTTTTACAAACAACTTTTGATGGCAAACAAGGTTTAAGATCAAGAAAATTTAAACCAATTAAAGGTCCAAGTATTTTAATTGTTACTAATGGTAGTGGATTTATTAAATGTGGTGATGAAGAACATGTTGCAGAAACTGGGTATAATTTTTTCATTTCTCCAAATGTTGAAATTGAATTGATCACTAAAGACTCTGAATTTACATCCTACAGAGCCTATGTTGAAGCTTAAACGGTCACCACTGGTATTTGATCGATCAGGGTTATTATTAAATTAGTATACAGTTTTATTTATTAGCCTTTTTTTTCCATTTCAAGATTCTTTTCTTTAAATCACCAGGACTTTGTTGATATATATTTAATTTCTTATCCCACTTCATTTTCTCATAATCATCTCCATATTTTGCCACTAATGCTTCTAACCATTCAATTTCTCTTTTAGATTGCTGTCTTTCATAAGATTTCTCTGGTTGTGCCGCATAAGCTTCTAATAATTTAACAACTTCTGTAGACCCTGGAGCTGCTGGTTCTATTTCATCATCTATACTTACTTTTTTCTTACCATAAACAACTTTAACAACATTACCTTCATCATCTCTAATAATTCTAGCTTCACCTTCAGGAATCTTATTTTCATCAGTTTCATTCTCATCAATTTCAGCATCTTCGACAACAGCTGACTTCACTCCCTCCGGCTGCTTAGGTTTCTCAACCAAATCATGCTCAACACCACCAGCATGTTTCCCTAACTTGACGGTCAAACCCAATTTCTTATAATTCTGCTTCAAAGTCAGGTTATAATCCCAGTGTTTCTGTATGATCGGATTTGAAGTGATATTCACTTTTCTGTGTTTGTCTTTTGTGCGGCGTGTGGCCTTGTTGTGGTTCTTTGCAGCTCTTCTCTGTCTCACTGAACCCATTTTTGTTCGTTTTCTTCTACACAATAAAATAAAATAAAGAGCCAAAATAAAAAAAACTAAAATTTTTTGGCTCATCGTGAAAAAAAAAAAAAAAAACAAAAAAAAATTGCTTGTTGATTAATTACAGAAAACTTCCACTGAACGAAGTTGCTTTGTGATTCGGATTTTACCAGCCAGCAAGACAATTCATGACACAAGACGCAATGTCAGTACAACCACAATCACAACCACAACCACACAAAGCAGAAAAAACACCAGAAGAACTGGCTGCTCAACAAGAAATCGACTCGCGTTCTATTTACGTCGGTAATGTTGATTTTAAAACCACCCCAGAAGATTTGGAGAAAGTGTTCAATGTTGCTGGTCCAATCAACAGAGTTACCATTTTGTACGATAGATATACTGGTTATCCAAAAGGATATGCTTATGTTGAATATGAGACCACAGACGCGGTTCCAAAGGCTATAGAGCTTACAGGGTCTGAATTTAAAGGTAGAACAGTGACTGTTGTTGCCAAAAGAACCAATTTGCCTGGTTTTAATAAGAGTTATGGTGGTTCGTTTAGAGGAAGAGGTAGAGGCAGTTTTAGAGGAAGAGGTGGAAGTTTTAGAGGCGGGAGTTTCAGAGGTGGAAGTTTCAGAGGTGGCAGAGGTGGTCGTGGTGGATTCAGAGGAGGTCGTGGTGGGTTCAGAGGTGGACGTGGTGGTTATAATGGTGCTTCTGGTGAGTCTCATGCTTCTGAAGCCTCTGGTAAAACTACTGAAACTGTTACTGAAGAAACAACTGAGAATACTACCAAAGCTGCTGAACTAACCCCTACTACTGTTGAAGCTGCTGTTGAATAATGATAATTGAGTGTTATGCCTATCTACATACAATGTTCCGTTGTTGTTAATTTTTTTTTTGCCTCCCCCTTAATGTATCAATTATCTAGTTTATTTCATCGTTTTCCATCAATTTGATCTAATTGAAATCAATACAAAAAAGTGCATTTTGCTTTATGCTTGCTTTCTGTTTGTTTTTGTTTACTGTGAAATCCTTTTTTTTAAAAAATTCTATTTTGGCAATTTACAATTTACAATTTACAATCTCTCATATGTTTAATTGTTCTCTTTCTACTGTCTACAGTACATATAAAAAAATTTTTAATCTTGAAATTTTTTTCGCACTTTTTTATATTAACCAACCTGACCGTCCACTGCTGGTTCTGGCTTTGCCTTCTCACCACAGCACGACACCCTGCCAGCTGTGTTCCCGTTTTGGGAGAGTGTTGGTGGGCAGACAGCTTTGGGAACTTGTGAGTCTTGCTAGGTCTTCTTTTTTATTATTTTTTTATTGAAGAAGAAGTTCTCGAAGACTGGTCAGCAGATCAAACAGTGTATCATAGTGCATCGGATTAAAGTGTTTGTGTAGCAATACACGGACACAGTTGTTCACAATCCGGAGTCTCCAAAGACACAGACATATTTAATCCATATTTGTATAGTTTATGCAGTATCAACAATCGATCGAATAAAAAACTGATCTATGATCTTCGACTCACCTCATCTTGGATAAACTCTATAATCTCTCTTCTCTCTTTAGATCTCGGATTCTTATTAACGAAAAATGGGATATTCATTTTATAAAATTCAAAATGACATTTCTTGACAAACAGTTCCAATGATGCCATAAATTTCCCCTTCTGTTGTTCCAACACATCATCTGGTTGTGATTTGGATAATAAAAATCCATATTCTTCTTCAAACTGTGCTTCCATTTTGGATTGTTGTGTCACTAAATATTTTAATCTTTTGAGCTTCCCACTGTTTGAAAAAACATGTTCAGCTATAAACTTCTTAGCTTCCTCCAATGTTTCTACAAGCAGTGCCTGTTTCTGTAATTCCTCTTCACTGATCACTGGATCAATTTTGCTCGATTCTTTCGAATTTAGCCCTAATTTAGGCAGATCTTGCTCGTTTTTGTTCGTTCCACTTGGTTGAAGTCTATTTCCATCCACAGTTTCTTCTGAGAATCGTTTATTCTTCATTTCTTTCCTATCAAAACAAACACAAACTACAGAAAGAAGAAAAAAAGTCAAGTTTTCTCTTTCAACAAAGATACAGAAGAAAGAAAAAATAAAAAAAAACCACCAAAAGTATCAACATAAACAACTTAAATATAAACAAGAAAACTTACAAACTCACTACTATGGCTTCTTCAATTCACTTCTGCGATGTGAAGGGCAAATGTCTTTTGTCCAGAGATTACAAAGGCGACATCCCACTCACCATGATTGAGCAGTTTCCTTTCTTGCTCAACCAACAGGAACAAGAACCTGAAGAATCATCACCGATCTTGAAATTCAACTCTGTTAATTATTTATATGTGAGCCATAATGATCTATACGTTGTTGCATTGGCCAAGAGCAGTGGGAGTGTGAATGTGATGCAAATTTTCTTATTCCTACATCGTTTGATTCAAGTTCTTAGTGATTATTTCAAAGAATTGGAAGAAGAATCAATTAGAGATAATTTTGTTGTCATTTATGAGTTGTTAGATGAACTGATGGATTTTGGGTTTCCTCAAATCACTGAAACTAAAATGTTAAAAGAATATATCACTCAAAGATCTTTTAAATTGGAAAAATTAGAGAAAAAAAGACAACAATTGGGTCCTCCATCTGCAATTACAAATGCTGTTTCTTGGAGATCTGATGGAATTATGTATAAAAAAAATGAAGCTTTTTTAGATGTTATTGAAAATATCAATATGTTGATTAATGCTCAAGGTAAAGTTTTAAGAAGTGAAATTTTGGGTAAAATTAGAATTAAATCACATTTAAGTGGTATGCCTGATTTGAGATTAGGTTTAAATGATAAGATTATCAATAGTGACGCAAATGAAAATGGTGGTACAAGTAAATCAAATGTTGAAATGGAAGATATTAAATTCCATCAATGTGTTCGTTTAAGTAAATTTGAAAATGAGAAAATTATTACATTTATACCACCAGATGGAGAGTTTGATTTGATGAGCTATAGATTAACAATGCCATTGAAACCTTTAATAGCAGTTGAATGTAAACAAGAAACTCACTCAAACTCAAGATTTATCATTAATTGTAAAATTAAAGCACAAATTAAAAAAAAATCAACTGCAAATAATGTTGAAATTTTAATTCCAGTTCCAGAAGATTCAGATTCACCAAAATTTAGATATTCAAATGGCTCAATTAAATGGGTTCCTGAAAAATCTTTAATTATTTGGAAAATTAAACAATTTCAAGGTGGTAAAGAATATATAATGCAAACTGAATTAGGTTTACCAAGCGTATCAATTCAAGACCCTTCAATCAATGTCAAACGTCCAATTCAAGTTAAGTTTCAAATTCCTTATTTTACTACAAGTGGGATTCAAGTGCGTTATTTGAAAATTAATGAACCAAAATTACAATATCAAAGTTATCCTTGGGTTAGGTATATTACACAAAGTGGTGATGATTATACTGTTAGGTTTTGATTTGATCATTATTAAAGATTAAATTGATAATAATTATATATAATAATTCTGAATATGAAATTGTTAAATTTACGCTAAATAAAAGAAAACTTTTAAATAGATTATGTAGATCAATTCATTTTCGAGAATAAGCTTAGTTATATCATTAATGGACGATATCACACAACTGTTCCAGAAATTAGATCTTCGACTGGTGGATGGACAACTACAATTAGACAACCCAACTTTGTTGTCTTTACAACTCATATTCCCTACGTTTATAAAATCGCTTGTTTTAATTCAGGATTTAAAAATTGAAGTCTTTGTGCCTTCAATTGACCTTCAGGTTGCTGATGCTGATCTAAATGGTGGGTGTAGTTTAATTGAAGTGATATCAGATGCATTGGTGCTGGTGGATCAAAAGATGGTGGATTATAAACGATGGTTCTGTTCATGCGATGGATTTGAAAGTGTTTTTAATGAAAGTGAGGTTGTTAAAGATCACAGTGTTGACTCGGAGACTACAGTAGTGAGTGGAAAGAGAGTATGGGGATACAGAGATGGGTTGAAGCAGTTCTTGCAGCAGGCTGACCAGCTAACAGTGCCCGTGTGTGAGCATTTATTGGCTCTTACAGCCGTCTTGTACAGTGAAAAGCTCGTTCTTTCTGCTAAAATCAAGCGAGTTGATAGAGCCCAGTGGCTGCAACTTCATAAACAACTTTTCGAGAACCACAGACCAGAAAAAACAGCTTCAAATAAACAAAATTTCTTAAATATTTCATCTCATTGAAAAAAAAAATAAAATAAAAATAAAAAAAAAAATCATCACTGTACAAAATTTTTCACTTTTTTTTTTCCATCAAAAAACATTTTTGTTCTCATAAATTAAGCAGTTTGACCTTTCCAAACGGACAAATTGCGCAGCCAAAGAACTTTTTGCGAACACCCAGCTGAACTTGCAATTGCCAGCTGTGCTTTTGAGTTTTTAATCGCAGCCAAAACAGGTTTCCAGTGCTTGTTTCCCGTCCTGAAATTGCCAAATTCGTTAATCTAATCTTGATCAAAACACTGTCATCAGTCATCAGTCACCATGGCAGACAACCAGACGAATTCACACCAAAATCACCTTCAGCAGAACAACTACAATAATCACCACGACCGCAGCAGCAACAACAACAGTAGCAACAACAATAACTACTACCATCAGATGGATCATCCTAGTCCTGTCATGTCTCACATGATGTATCCTCAAGGTATGCCTCCAGTGCCTATGGGGTTCTATCAACCACAGCCATACATTGCCATGCCAATGGGGTATGTTCCACAGATGGCGTTCCCTCCTTTTGCAGACCCTGTTCAAATGTACCAGTATCAAGTACAGCATCAACAGCAACAACAGCAGCATTTCCTAGCTCAGCAACAGCATCAGCAGCATCAGCAGCATCAGCAGCATCATTATAAACCACAATTGGGAAATGGAAACATGAATGGCAATGGTTTCAACAATTCCGAGTCCAACCACTCAACCAACATCAACTCGTCAGTATCATCTCCTAAACCTAGAAAAACCAAATTTAAAAACTTATCAGATGTCCAGACGTTTGTGCCGCAGAAAGACCATTCCAGCTATTTCAAGAACACTCAAAAGGCATCTTCTGCTGCTGGTTCAGTATCCTCTGTTGCCACTGCTTCCATAAAATCAACATTCACTTCTGCATCTCCTTCAATTGAAAATTTAGAACTCAACTCATTTACTTCCAACACAACAAAAACAAATACAGCTATAACTGAGCCTAAAAAACTTTTAGTGGTGGAGCAACCAAAGACAGAAGCTAGTTTCTCAATAATAGATTTTAAAGAAAAAGAATTACAATTGCCATTTTTTGTGGGAACATCAATTGATAAATTAATCAAACAAAAATTAAATGAATCTACTAATATCAATAAAAACTTTATTCTCAAAATTGATTCAACTTTAAATTTCAACAACTTTGGTATTAAAAAGGAACAAGAAGAATCAAAAAATTCTGAAACCTCCAGCAGTACTAGTTCACCTATTGTTGAACACCCACCAAAATTAAGTTGGAATTTAGCTGCTCAAAGTGCTGTTAATAAAGTCCCATCAAAATCATCGTCATCATCAAACAATAATTCTAATACCAACATTGCATCAAAACCATCATCATCTGCATCTATATCTGCATCTATTTTGAAACAGAAAAAGGAAAAAGAATACATTCAATCTTCAAATGCTTTAGAACCCTTAGGAATTATAGTACTAAGATTATTATTAGATAAAAATTTCAAAAATATAATATCATCCTCATCAAATTCACCAAAAATTTTACCAAGAGGTTTAATCAATACCGGTAACATTTGTTATATGAGTTCAATCTTACAATTATTACTATTTTGCAAACCCTTTTATTTAATCATCAATTTAATTGCTGATAAAACCTCAAAATCATTGGGTTCTTTGACTAAAAATACTGATAATAATAATAAAGACATTTCAATAATTGATATAACCATTGATTTTTTCAAAAATTTTAATATTAAAAATGAAAGTAAAGATAAAGAATTTGGTGATTCTTTTCAACCAGAAGGTTTCTATAAGAAATTAACTTCAAATTCAAGATTCAAACATTTACAATGGGGGCAACAAGAAGATGCCGAAGAATTCCTAAATTATTTCTTGGACTCTTTGAATGATGAATTTATTTCAAATGTTGAAAATCTAAAATATAATGATTTGAAAAATTTCCTGAATGATTTAACTGATGATTCAAAAGTTTTAATCAAATCAAATTTGAAAAATTATAAAATTGAAGATTATATTAAATATGAACAATTGGACACCGATTCTAATGATTCAAAATGGCAAGAAGTTACAACAAAGAACACAAAATCAAATAAAAGAATAGTAGAAATTAAATTAACTCCAATCACTCAATTATTTGGGGGTATTTTTAGGTCAGTTTTAGAAGTCCCAAAACAAAAAGAACCAACAAGTATAACACTTGATCCATTTCAACAACTACAACTAGATATTTCCGATGATTCAATAATAACAATTGAAGATGCTTTCAAACACTTATCAACACCTGAAGAAATTTCATTCAAATCCAATGATTCAATTGAAGGTACTGCTAAAAAGCAAACCTTTATTGATCAATTACCAGAAATTTTAATTGTTCAATTGAAAAGATTTTCATTTACACATAATAATAAGCAAAATAATAATGATAATTTAATGAATTATAATAGACATGGAAGAATAGAGAAACTTCGTAAAAAAATTGAATATTCCCATGAATTAATAATTCCATCTGAGTGTTTAACAACTTTCAAAAAAAATACTGTTGCAAATGGTAATAGATATAAATTGATTGGAATAGTTTATCATCATGGTATTTCTCATGAGGGTGGTCATTATACTTGTGATGTATTAAATGAAAATCAATGGTTAAGAATTGATGATACCAATATCTCTAAATTGGTTGATTCTGATGTTATTAAAATTGATGAAAATGAAGTTAAAACTGCTTATATTTTAATGTATCAAAAAGTTTAACTTTTTAAAATCCCTTGAATTATGATTTTGATGAACGTGATGAAGAAAAAAGGAGTCTTTAAATATTTAGATAATATTTAATTAAAAAAAAAAAAGTGTAAATTTTTATTTTTATTCTACATTGTAAACACAATCAGTTTAAAATAAATACTAATAGATATTAACTATTAATGAAAATTAAACCCTCTCAATGCCATTTATTGATGTTTCTGTTTTTTCTTTTCTTTTTTGTGGATATTAACTCACGTCCCAAATAAAAAAAAAATTATATAAAAACCAAGTAAAAAAAAAAAAAAAAAAAAAAAAAAAAAAAAAAAAAAAAAAAAAAAAAAAAAAAAAAAAAAAAAAAAAAAAAAAAACACAGAAAAAAAATAAAAAAAATCCCTTATAATTTTCTAAATTCTCTAAGGACAGGATAAATGGCTTCAAAAGCTTGATAAATCTCTTCTCTTTGTTTAGCACCCGTTAGCACAATTTTCCCACTAACAAAAATTAAAAGAACAATTTTTGGTTTAACCATTCTATAAATCAAACCTGGGAATAATTCTGGTTCATAACTTGAAAAAGGTCCATGACTAAATGCTAAACCTTCTAATCTAATTGGGAATTTAACATCACAAGAACCAACAATATTTTGGATTTTGAAATCAGTAAATTTTGCATTAAAACCTAATTTTTGAATAATTCTTGCATATTTTCTTGAGGCTAGTTTTGAATCATCTTCTGATTTGGCACCAGTAACAACCATTTTACCTGAAGCAAAAATTAAAGCTGTTGTTTTTGGTTCTCTAATACGCATGATAACGGCAGCAAAACGTTTTGGATTATATTCAGCATTACGTGCATGTAAAGCAATTGTTTTCAAGTCAAGTCGACAATCCAAATTCACAGTGGCAACAATATTCTGTAATGTTGGTACTATACCGGAAGTCGTTGAGTCATCCTCCACTGGATTATATGGTTCGCTAATTAAAGCTTTGTCTCCTTCGACTTTTAAGTCAGAGATTTCTTGTTGTGCAGATGGATACCCAAATGAGTTTGATGCTGTGAATGCTTTTGCGTCAGCGATTGTCTGTGGTGCTTTAAAAGAGTCCATGAAGTGAGTTTTAAATTGTGTGAGAAAAAAGGGGGAAGATAACAAATGAATGTCTCTATATTCGAAAATTAAAATAAAAGAAGTTTGATGAAAATGATTTTTTTTTTTTTTGCTTTTTGATTCTTGATAAAAAATCACAAATTCACAAATTTTTTTGCTGCACTTTCCAATCTGAAAAAAAAAACAGGAATTTGCGCGGTTTAAATACTTTTTCAGATGAAAAAAAAAATTGCAACTTCAAAATTTCAGTGTTTGTTTTGGCAATTTTGGAGTGTTTTATTAAGGCGCTTTGTTTAAGAGTAACACTGATGTGTAGCAGTACTTTCACTGACTTTAATGGTGGTATTGTTGTGTTGATATCATGTCTATGAAGCGAGATAATTTAGCTTTTCTCCATTTTTCTGGTAAGGCCACTCTATATGATGATAGTCGAAGATATGTCCAATTCACTTCAAATCACGGTGTTTTTTTGGTCATATATCAGCATTGAAGGCTATAGAACACTTAAATATCTTTTAAATTGAATTTTTCGCTTTCAAATCTACCAAAAATAACTGGAAAAACGTCCAATAATGCTTAATATTTCCAAAAATTCACTTCACAACAAAAATAAAACTGAAGTTTCTCTTCCAGTAAACAAACCAACTTCAGGGTGGCGACTTTTTTTTTTACGCGTTTATTGTCTTCTCTTGCGTTTCAAGCATTCACAGCAGTCCTTCAATCTGCCTTAGCACTTGCTGACGGTTTTTTTTTTGGTTTAAAACCCACACAAATGATCATAATATGAGTGAGAACCTGAACAAACAATACATAGATCAACAGCGGCCTCAGCAGCCATACTACCCACCGCCTAACAACCACACATATCCTTCTCTACCACCTCATCAGAAACAGCAGCAGTATCCAAATCAGTTTATTCAAGGCCAGCCAACTCCATTCCCGCCAAATTTTAATGGAGCACATCCTCAACAGTACCCACCACATCCGTATCCACCACAACAATACTACAGACCGCCTGCTCCTGTACCATCATCTCACGCTAATGCTCCTATTGCGGTTGATAGCACACCAAGAGAAAATATTACCATTATACAATATCCACCAACAGCACCTCTGACTTCTCAACTACCATCGAATTATCAAACCTATCCAGTACAGAATGCTCAGTTTTATCACCAACCACCATATCCTCCTGTAACACAACCAATGCCTTATATGAACCCTCAATACCCTCACCCTCCACCACAACATCATTTTCCGCAAGGTTCACCAACGGTTCCTCAACTATATCCAGCAACACCTTCTTCAACTAATACGTCAATGGACCTGGAGGCACCAGTTTATCAACCGCAACAATTATCATTTCAGCCACCACAACATTATTCACAACCATTTGCATACAATACACTTTATAAAGAACCTTATAGTGATCATCAGCAACAAACACAACATTATCCACACCAGCCACAAGAGAATCAGAAATCATTATTTATTCCAAATACTCCTTCTGCTGTGACAAAACAAACAGCTTCTGAACCATTATCTGTACCTGTTTTTCAAACCAAATCATTTACAAAAGATCTTGATGGTAGTTTAACTAAAGTTCAAGGTAATTCTAATGCTTTTACTGAGAAATCTTCAAATGACTACGAATTTGGTGATTATGATGAAACCAGTGATACTTTTGATGGAAGTTATCAGAAATCATTCAATCATAGCCCTGAAAAAAGCTTTGATAAAAGTTATGATGAACTCAGTGATAATAAAAAAAGATCATATAACGAAAATAGGAAATCAGACTTAAAAAAACCAAAATATCAGTCAAAGGGATTTGATGCCAAATCAAAGAATGTGAAACACCAAAGTGCTAATAAATCCTCATATGGTGATAAATCGCAACTAGGAACTAGATCATCAAATGGTAGTATTAATTTGACTCAATCACCAAATCATTCTTATGGAGGAGCAAGTAGTTATGCGAAAGATTATTCAGATCATGGAGGGAATGCGCTAGAGTCCTTTGTTCCTTTTAATGATGTTAATGGTGTCACTGCTCTTAATGGTCTCAATGGTTTTAATGATTTTAGTAGAGGTATCCCAGATGAAATTAGTAAAACTCCAATTTTCAAAACTCATAGACTAATTGAGTTATCAAGAGAGTTTTATACACATTCTATAATTAAACTACGTAATGTTAAAAACCATCAACACTTAAAGGAAATCAGAACATTAATAACATTGGCTGTGATTTCATTAGTTAAAACTTTGGATTTAAAAGCTCAAATGCCCAAACCTCTGGAAATTCAAATCAATTTAACAATTGCTAAAATTCTCATTGATCACGCTTTATTAAATAACGATGATGATATTGAATCAAATGATACTAATATCATTACCCCTGAGAAGTTTTTGGATAGATCAATAATTCTTTGTTCCCATTTTGCAGAACTGAATTTGTTCAAACTAGAGGCACAATTTTTATCTGCTCAACTATTAATTAAGAAGGGTAAATACAAAAGAGCAATTGTGTTTTTAGATGCAGCTATTGAAGAAGAATATACTGACCCATCATTATTTATTTACTTGAAATTCACTGCACTTTTACATAGTAATCCACAAAATGCTTTGCCATTTTTATCAAGTTTTACAAGTTCCCAACTTTTCAAAGAAACTTCTCAAAATATTCAAGATTTGTTAAGATTACATGAATTTTCTTTATCCCTTTATAGAGGTATCAAACCTTCAATGTCATTGAATGATATCAATCCTGAAGATTCATATTTATCATTAATGAAATGTTTCTTAGAAGTGAATTATGGAATCATTTATAGAGATCAATTAACTTCAAAAGATCAAGAAGCACTGAATACTAAATTTAAAGAAATTTCTGAACTACTGAAACTTCAAAAAAAAAAATTATTATCTTCAAATTATCACATGAATTATTCTATTGATGGTTTGTTATTAAAGTTAAAAGTTTTTTGGTTTGATTACGCAACTTTGAATATATTGTTTTATATTCTTTTTGGAATTTATAAGTTAAATGTAACTTATGAGAAAAGAAAATCAAAATTGTTGTTCAATACTGCATTAAATGAGATTAATAAAGAATTACAACAAATTAATGGAACACAGACATATGTTCAAATTTATGATAGAAAGGCCATTACATTCCATTATTTGAAAAACTTGACAATGTTCTATAGATTACTGGAGCAATCAATGGTTGAAAGAATTCCACAGTTAGCTATAAAAGAATTTGAGAAAACTTTATTGTCTTCACCAATCATTGGTAAATTTGGCTTTACTACGAAATTAACATATATTAAAGCATTGAAATTTCAAAATGATGGAAATTTGATTGAAAGTTTGAGACTTTTTTCTCAAGTTTTACCAAAAAATGGGTATGTCATTTCTGGTGAATATGGAATTGGTAATCCAGTTTACTCTCCAAATCCAGAAAACTATGATTTATATTTATTTTCATTAATTGCTCAATTATTAATCTTAGAATCCAATTTTGCTTATTATAACAGAACAGAAAATCCATATAAAACAATTGAAATCAATAAAATAAAGTCATCAGTTTTAGAAAAAATTAATAAAATAAAAAGTTCCAAAAACAATGACTATCAAAATAAATACTTAATCTCATTAACTTTAAGAGTGATTGAATTGTTATTTAATTATGAAAATAAATCAATTTTTTCTATTCAGGAAGAAATTGATAAAATATTTCAAGATTTTGAATATTTTAAAAAATTTCCATTATTGGGATCAATTTTGCTTTATATTAAATGTGAAAATGAAAATAAAAACTCAGATCAAAAACAAAAATCTTCACAAGCAGCTTTTAATCTGGCAAAAGGCGGATATTTCCCATTAATAAGATATGTTTGTGGAAACTTAAATTTGGCTAATGCATCAGGTGCAATGAATTCACAACAAGTTGAAGTTCAATCTCAAAAAATAGAAAAATTAAGACATTTACTAGAAAGCCGCTATTTACATATGCATGAGAAATAAAACAGACTATTAATTTTATGGCCTTTTGATTTTATTTTTTTTTGTAGTACATAAAAGGTTAAACTGTCTTTACTTAAATGAAGTCAAGTTGGTGTATGAAAGGAAAAAATGTGTGAAAAAGATTTTATTGTTCTAAAATATGACCTCTATCATCCAAATTTAAAGTACCAGGATTAGCAAACACAGAAACTTGACCAACTAATAAGCCCAAGGTATCAATGACTTGAGTAGGATCATTCAAATGAGAAGTGGCAAAAGTTTTCTTTGAAGCAGGGCCAACTTTAACTGGATAAAACCCAAAACTATCAAATGTTGCATCTTTTGTGAATTTTGGATTTGTTTCCCAATGAGTTTCAATATCAATTAATTTTTTAAACATATCTTCATCAGTTGCATCATCGCCTAAACACAAAATGAAATCCGGTAATTCATCATGAGTGTTAAATAATTTATTAATATTGATATCTTCATTACGTTTAGCTTCACCATGCTTGGTTAAAGTCAATCTTTTAACAATCTCACCCTTATTAACAAAACTTGGGCGAACTTCAACATTAGCTTTACCAGTCATAACTTCAACATCATATTTTGATGCAATTTTATCAGTTAATTCCTCAACCAATTTTTTAGCTTGAAATTCACCTAGTTCAGGATCACATCTTCTATAATGCCAAGTTAAAGCGACTTTTTTCCTTTCAATATTTGAACCTGGTGTCATGTTTGAAAATTTTATGAATATTTCTTCAACTGGTTTTTGCCATGACATATCACTAGTTTCAGTTAAATTAACCCAATTGGCACCAATATCTTTCATAAAACATCCATGTTCTGCACTTAAGCCAATTCTATGATTTGAACCTAACCATTTCTCTAAAAATGCTTGATCACGACCACTAATTATCCAAATTTGATTTTTAGGATCTTTTGATAATTCATCCAAGATTTTGATTAATCTTGCTGATGGGATTGCAGCAGCAGGATCAGTGACAATTGGAGTTAAAGTTCCATCATAATCAAATAAGAATAAACGTCTTTTGGAAGCTTTATAATGTTCTAATAATAAAGGACGATTCAATGAAGGTGTTAATTTATGATTTGTTTCATTTTCATAAGATTTTAATAATTTTTGAAGAAAATCATTTGTCCAATCTTGAATTGAAACAATATCATTACTCAATTTCTTTTGGACTTCAATTCTTTTATCCATTGGCATTAATAAAGCTTCATTAATTTGTCTAGCAACTGCAATAGAATCCCATGGGTTAACAATTATTGCATCTTTAAGGACACTAGCAGTACCGCTAAACTCCGATAAAATCAGTGGAGAGTTATTTTTCTGTTGACAAATAACAAATTCTAAAGCTGTTGTATTAATACCATCTCTAACTGGAGTGATTAATCCAACATCAGCAACTTTTAGTAACGCTAGATAGTCATCTTTACTTAATCTTGTTTGATAGTGTTGAACAGGAACACTATTTAAAGTACCATAAGTACCATTAATTTCGTTAACTAATTCAGCAACTTGATGTTCAATTTTTGAAAATTTATTGAAACTTGGAGAAGAGACTTGAATTAAGACAACTTTATCTCTCCATTCCGGGTACATTTCCAAAAATGCATCAAAAGCTTGAAGTTTTTGAACAACCCCTCTAACGGAATCCAATCTATCTCTACCAATGATGATTTTTTTGCCTTGGTATAGATCTCTAATTGATTGAACTTTCATATCAATATTGGAATCAAAAGCATCCAGTTTAATTCGATCAACGTCAATTCCAATAGGAGCTGAATCAACAAGAACATTAGTACCATAGACACTAACTGAATTAGGAGTGGTTTCAGATCCTAAAACTCTTTTACAAGAACTTAAGAAATGTCTTGCAAATGAGAAATTTTGGAAAGTGATTTTATTAGCACCTAACATCCCATCCAATAATTGTTGTCTTTTTGGTAATGCTCGAAAATATTCACTTGAAGGAAATGGACAATGTAAGAAAAATCCAACAATTGCACTGGGTTTTTGCATTTTTATTAATTCTGGTAATAACATTAAGTAGTAATCATGGATCCAAATTACATCACCTTCTTTATATAGGGACAAAATTTTAGCGGCATAAGCCTCATTAAATTTAACGTAATCAAACCACCATTGTTGTTCCTCTTTCCCATCTGAAGGTAAACCCATGATATAATGGAACGCAGGCCAAATGATATTTTCTGCGTATTTTCTCCATCTATCTTGATCTTTTCTTAGTAACCAAATTGGATGAATATGTTGAGTATTGTTTGATTCGTTCACTTGCTTTTCGATAGATTCCTTTGCTGATTCAGTTAAATGGAAAGTTTCGTCGTTATTCTCAGAAACCAGTTCACCAGTCCATGCAATCAGATGGTTTTCCCATTGAGTGGAGTTGTTAAGCAAATTGAATGATGAGTGAAGAGCAGAATTGCCGTGCACTGGCTTGACTTTCCACTGCTTATCCAACGGGTCATTGTAGATTTGGTTTGGAATATTTGTGTAAGCGTTCAGGATTCTACCTGACAGGTTGAGTGATGGAAACTCTGTTGGTTGGATGAGTACCATTTGTAGTTCTGTTGTTGTTGAATATATCAATCCACTAGATGAATGTGTCGAAATTGTAATTGAGCGTTGTTGTTGTCCAGTTGTTCAAAGTTACTGGAAATTGCTGTGCTGCCATCTGACACAACATGAGTTGATAACTTTCCAAAATTTCGCTCCTTTAGAAACTGAAATGGAAAAAAAATGGCAATTCCGACTATCTATCAAATTTCAGATTTCCGGTCAATGTTTAACACGCTTCACAGAGAAAGTGGAGCTTTGCGACAGAAGATGCTGGCTGAGCGACTCTGGCTGCGTAGGAAACATTTCCTCAAGCTCGTAGGATATTTCTTCAGGTTCCTGCGCGTTTGTATATTCCAAAACGAGCGAGTTGTCGACATATTTCAAATTCAGGTCTTGAACTGAATCTTCTTCTTGAGCTTCATCATCGTCATCATCTAAATCTGTTTCTAAATCTTTCTCGTCCAGCACAAATGAGTTCTCGCATTCAACAACACTACTAAGTGTCACTTCCTCAATTTTCCCAATATCAACAACTCTAAAACACACAATCCGTCTTTCAAATCCATCAGCTATTTTAGTTTTATAACTCTTGATATTGATAAAATTCAACACTTCATTTGAATGTCCCCAATCTTTATACAAAATCAATCGTGCTCTAATATACTTATTCCACAATTTATTTTCCAGTAAAGATGAACTTAAAACTTGTTCATAAATTTTTCTCGGTTGACTGGTATTATTATCATCTTCAATAAATGCATGATGTTTAATCTGAACAAATGGCATATTAACACTTATCAACATGTTTAACAGCAAGCAAGTAGAATCAAACTGTTGCATTGCAATTGACAATCTTTCAATGAAAAACTTAAGATATTCATTGCATTTTATAGTACTTTCATTTAAATTTTGCAGTAATTGAACAGCATCATCAATAACCAACAATGTATCATCTTTCAACATCATTTGATCCACAAATAATGTAAGTTTAGTGAATGAATCAATTCTATGGAATGTATAATTTGATAGTACGTTTTTATCTGAACATTTTAAAGACATGTAATATAATGGTGAATTTTTAATACATCCAATCCAAATAACCTTTTTGTCTAGCACCATATGGTTAAGGCATACGTCTGTTAGCCAGTTTATTCTTCCGGAATTGGGAAGGCTTGCAATCTCATAGATCTCACCAGTTAAAAATCCATCTTCTAATGATTTATTTAATGATTTGAGGCAAGTTGATATCTTAAGATCTGAGGTTTTTGTAATAATTTCTGCTAATGACTGTGTGGGTAGCCTGTTGACAGACATTTGAAAGTTGCTTTTATAAGTATTTGAGACGATTAGACGCGGTTTTGTGAATTGTATTAATTTTTTATTTACTATTCGAACTTTTTTTTTCCTTTCATTCACACAATATCTACATACAGCTGGAAGTGTAATACAAAATGTAAATTAGACAATAGAATAGAAAAAAAGAACTGAAGATCATGCAAAGTAAAATCAAAATGTTTTTTTTAATGAAGCTTTCTTAAAGAAAATAGTCGGTTGCTGGTTTTTTCAGTGGGATTTTAAAAGCATCATGAACAACAGCTTCAAAAATTTTATATTTACGACTTAAATTATCATCAATTGTAAGAACCGCTGCCACATTCCCACAACGATAACAATAATTTGGAGCTGACCACACGGTGACTAGCCCACCATCAAACATCTCTTTATAACCTTCCATAACCAATTGATGAGCTCTTGCAATTAATGAAACATTATTCATATGTAAAAATCTATCAACTTCATTGGCACCAAACAAGTATCCTGCTCCTCTTGGAGAAACACCCCAAGTCTCTACATCATCAGGATCCGACCATAATAAATCACACATTGCACCTTCATGAGGGACTTCTTGTTTTCTATCAATCAACATTATTTGATTCAATTGAGTAACATTGGGAGACAATCCTCCGTGAACACAAAATACACCACCGGAACCACCAACCAATGCACCTAATGATAAATAATCAAACACTTCACAACAATAACGCCATACATTAGCAGATCCATATTTTCTTATGCATTCATCATAAAATCCATATACCGTTGTGATTTGACGAGACTCATGGTTGCCTCTAATCAGTGTAATTCTATCAGGATAACGTACTTTCAAGGATAATAATAATAGAAACGTTTCAAGAGAATAATAACCTCTATCAACAAAATCACCTAAGAACAAGTACCGCGTATAGGGTACGTCTCCTCCTCTCAAGAACAGTGTAATTAGGTCATGTAGTTGTCCATGTACATCACCACATATGGTGACTGGTGTGTCCACCTGTTGAACATTGGATTCGTTGACTAAGATCTCTTGAGCTTTCAAACAGAGAAGCATGATATCTGTCTCTGGTATGAGTTTACAGTCCTTTAAGGCTGCAATGATGCTGTTGAACGTTAGTTTAAAGTTATTCTAATTGTTTGTGGAGAGCGTGCCATAAGTGATAAAACTTACTTATCGAGATCGAGCATCGTTGATTGTTGTTGTAGTTGTGAACTCAGATTATTTTATTTTGATTAAAATTATCAACATCGCTGTGACCCGGATTCTTCAAATGTATGTATAATCTACTACTCAGTGTCTACATACAACATATAGTACAACATCCTGAGCTGATTTAAGCAGTAAATCAAGCAGCTTGAACAATTTGAAAAGGTTAATTCTGTTCAACTACATAACATGTTTTTTAGCATTTAAAATGGTAAATATTCCGTTTATGGATCAATAACACTAAAAATATTTACAATACTGTGAGAGTCTGAGACTACTATACTAGAGTGCATATAATTTTTTTATTATAAATTATTGTAAAAGAGAGCAAATTATAATTAAATAGAAGCTAGAAAACCTTACATCTGAAAAAGTTGCCATTACTGAGCTAACTAGTTACACGTCGGGATTCAAGTATTAAATTCTAAATATTTCTAAATTCTAAATTCGACTAAGCTTCTTGTTAACGCATGGTAGGGACACACTACCTCTTTTTTGAATTTTAATATATCAACACTGAACAATAAACCGTGAGCACTGAGAGCTGTAGGTAGTAATTTTCTTTTGAATATAAACTCAACGTACTTGGATAAGCTACTGTACAAAAAAAGCAAAGACGGAGTCGAACGAACAAAACCGTTTTAACTTTCTCTGATATAAAAAAATGGCTCTCAATATGTGACATATACCCAGTGCCAACTGTCATTGATTTCACGGCCAGTACTATCATCAATGGTATGTAATATGTATGTATTGGGCAATAATATTTGTACAAGAACAAAACAATTGAAAAAAAAAAAAAAAAACATTATCATGATAGCTAAGCTACTGAAGATGAACAACACTCACAGTGAAATAAGAGTTTTGAGAGTTTGCTAAACCAGCATAAGCATTATACCAAGCTAAGAATGAAGTTATAACACCAATAACACCACTGGCTCTAATACAACCACCACTCAGACTCAATTTCCCAATTGCAAGTAACAATAGCGTTAAACTTAATCCAATCATTAATGATAATAAACCAACAGTAGATTTTAAAGTCATTGAAGTCAACAACAAGCTAATTATCGTCATTCCAAGCAGTGCAAACCCAATAGCACGACTCAACTCTTCATGATCACCTCCATATGCAGCTTCAACACCAAACCATGGGATCTTGATAGCAGCTAAACCAAAACAAAATCCACCAAATGAACATAACATTGTTCCACCCCATGCATTATTAACCACCATTTCAATAACACCGGCAATTACTTGTATCAATCCACCATAAAAAATTGCAGGTGCCACTGCAAGATTATTATTATAATTGTTGTTAGTGTATGGACCTAAAACACCAGTATTACACATTGAATAAACAAATAAAGTTAGTGCTAATGCACTGAGTCCTAAAGGAGCTGGTTGTGCCAGTTTATATTCTGAAGGAGTATGATAACCTGGTTCTAAATCACCACCAAATGCAGCTAATAATTCACGTTTACTATATTTCACACGATCTATGAAGAAATGTTCGTTGCTGGTGGATGTTGTTATTCTACTGATGTTTGTATCACTGGTGTAAGTGGTGTCGTATGTGTTGACATGTTTGATTCCCTGGTGTGTTTCACTAGCTGCTGAAGTGGTTGCATTGTTGTTGTTGTTGTTATGTTCTAGCAGTTGTGGATCGTTTCTGGAGTGTTGGACGTTGTTGTATGAGTCGTCTGAGAGGTGTGAAAGAATGGAATGGTCGTCTGACATCGTTGTTTGTATTATTGTTACTTGTGTTCTACAGCCTGCTACAAGACACCAGAGAAATGCGCTGCTTTTATATCAAGCTCATGAATTTTAGTGGGAATTTGGAATGTGCCAAACGGAACCGTAAAGGTGCGGCAGTAGCTTCTATGTAGGAAAGCGTGTGGAGTTGTCCATTTTCTAATGTCTATTCCAGTGTCTGTTGTAGTATCACAGAGATGTTGATCAGTGAAGCTCAGTGTTAATACCCAATTCAATGAACTGCTCTTCGTGGTAATTTTACGCCTGCCCTCATTGCTCCCCCATTATTTATTGTCTTTATAATGAAAATATGAAATAATTAATCTCCACCTACAAGCTACAGCTAATTTCTGAGTAGTAATGAGTCATGACTAATACCATGTAGCATGTATGATGTATAATATACATGACTACAGGATCGGGGTCACTGTTTTATACTTACTGCTCAGTGATTATGAATCTAGTATATAATAATCGTTTAACATCATTAAAACTGCTGTAATTTCAGTCTGTAGTTACTAGTACTACAAACGTGTCTTGTTTAACGTTAATTCAGTGCCAGCAAGACTGCTCTAGCTTTCCAAATCAGAGACAATAAGCCAGACCACTGTGTATCTCTATTTACATATACCCCATCTAGACACTGGTGTCCAACTCCTCATCCATTGCCTCCAATTTACTCTTCATCAAATTCAACAACGAGTTTGGATCTTCTTTATTCAATAAAACCTCATCAACAAACACTCTAGCTGTTTTATCACCATGCTCAAGTAAGATACCTCCCACTAGTCCTCGTAATGCAGTACCATAAACTTTTTTCAATTCTTCAAATTTGAAAGGTACAGATTCATCTTCAACTGGTAATCCTTCATCGTTTAAAATTCTTGTACGTGGAGAACTCCAAAAGACTTCTTTATCAACACCATGCGCCTTTAAAAATTTAGCAGCAAATGTATTTCTCATCAAATGTTTAGTTTGATGAACTGCATCAATATTTAATCCATTGACTAAAATTTCATCCTCAAAACTACGGCCATTATGAATACAATATAATGAGAATCTCATTTCAAGGTATTTGGCTCCCACATATGCTAATTTATCATTATATGGTTTCTTACCATTTAAAAATGAAACATGGGTTAATGCTTGAAGTAATGTTTTTTCAGTTAATGCAAATTTATCTCCTAATAATGCTTTTGTAGCTGATATGTTTTGAAAATCTTTGTTTCCTGATGTTCTGGCAATGGCTTGTGTGATGTTTAATTTAATTCCTGGGAATAAACTTGAGACTGGTAATGGACGTAATCTTTCTCCTCCTCCATTGATACTTGTTGCACTCTCAGCTTGGAACTTGGCAGTTGTGCTAGACAGCATTCTAACTGCTTTAGAAACAACAAAACTTCCGCTAGCTGTGCTGCTGCTGGTGAGACTGAACATCGTCGTTGTCGCTATCAAGTTGATTTTGATTTTTATTGAAATGCAGTTTTTTTGGAAAATTTTTCTTGTAAAAAAACTGTTGAAACTGAAAAGCTTAAAATTAAAGAAAAAATAAAAAATATTTTTTTATGTAGAATTTTTTTTTTTTTTTTTTTTTTTTTTTTTGTTTAATTGTAGAGTTTTTAAAATTATTTGATTTGAATTGCAAAAATGGACATTTTTAAAGTTCTCACGCGTGGTGGAACTGCCAGAAATACAGATTTATTTACTGGGAAGAAAAAGCAACAGGATTCTGGAGCCAAAAACAAGAAAGATTTGAAGATTATTGAAAGAGAAATCGATTTCTTCAATACTAGAAAGAAAGTGGCTGCTGTGGAAGAAGCTAAACATAAACAACCAGCAAAAGAAGATAAAGAAGAAAGTGAGAATGAAAAAGGAGATAATGAAGAAGAAGAAGAAGCTCCAAATAAAATCGCTAATGAAAAACAAGCTCGTTTGCTAAGAAAACAAAATAGAGTTAATATTAAAGGTGATGATATCCCATTACCCATTGGTTCTTTTGAAGATTTAATTTCAAGATTCTCCATTGAGAAAAAAGTACTAGATAATTTAATCACTTCAGGTTTCACCGAACCAACACCAATTCAAACTGAATCAATTCCAATCATGTTAAATAATAGAGATCTATTAGCTTGTGCTCCAACTGGTTCTGGTAAAACTTTATCATTTTTAATTCCGACATTAACTAAATTGGGGAATCATAAACCAAATTCATCAGTTCGTGGTCTAATTATAACTCCAACAAAAGAATTATCTCAACAAATTTTTGATGAAACTAATAAATTAACTAAAGGTTCCTCAATTAGTTGTGCTTTATTATCAAGATCACTAAGTACTAAATATAAAAACAATATCATCAAAAAGGATAAATATGATTTACTAATTTCAACTCCATTGAGATTAATTGAATTAGTTAATTCAGAATCATTAGATTTGAAAGATGTTGAAATTTTGATTTTTGATGAAGCTGATAAATTATTTGATAAAACTTTTATATCACAAACAGATGATATTTTGAATAAATGTTCAAATCCAAACTTAATCAAATCGATGTTTAGTGCCACAATTCCTTCAAATATTGAAGAAATTTCAAATTCAATAATGTTATCTCCAATTAGAATCATTATTGGTCATAAAGAAAGTGCAAATAAACAAATTGATCAGAAATTAACTTATTGTGGTAATGAAGAAGGGAAATTAATTGCCATCAGACAATTAATTCAAGAAGGTGAATTTAAACCTCCAATTATAATTTTTTTACAATCAATTACAAGAGCAAAAGCTTTATTTCATGAATTATTATATGATAGATTAAACGTTGATGTTATTCATGCTGAAAAAACTCCTGCTCAAAGACAAGAAACTATTGATAGATTTAAAAAAGGTGAGATTTGGGTATTAATTTGTACTGATGTTTTAGCAAGAGGTATTGATTTTAAAGGTATAAATTTGGTTATTAATTACGATGTTCCAAATTCAGCTCAAGCTTATGTTCATAGAATTGGTAGAACTGGTCGTGCAGGTAAATCAGGGAAAGCAATTACATTTTATACAAAAGAAGATAGTGTTTTAATTAAAACAATTGTTAATGTTATGAAACAAAGTGGATCTAAAAATGTTGATGAATGGTTGCATGATCATACTAAGATCAAAGAATATGGGGATAAATATTTACATAAAAAGACAATTGATAGGAAAAGTATAAGTACTGTTCCAAAAGTTATTAAAAAGGAGAAAAAAAGAAAATTAGAAATGATTGAAGGTTCAAAAAGAAGAAAATTGAAACAACAAGAAAAACAGGAGAAATAATTATGCCTACAAGTATATAATTTCAATAAATCATAACACTTTTCTCTATTTTTTTTTTTTTTTTTTTTTTTTTTTTTTTTTTTTGGGGGGGATGTTGCTTGAATATCTAATTCATAACTGACTTTTTTTTATATATTTTATTTTGAATCAAAATCTAATGTTGTGGGTAACCAACAACTTGACGACGACCAATGATTTCACCTAATGCAAATAAACCAGATAATTGAATACCGTAAGTGGTGTAAAGAATTAAATCATTTTTATTCAATGATTTTAAAAGGGCAGTTAATTCATTTGAGTGTTTAGCATAATAAGTGAATTTAGTGATGATCAAATCATAAACACCTTGGATTTCATGCAATGATGGTGGAGACATTCTTTCTTTTAGATAAACTTGTTTAGATAGTTCTTTAGCAACTCTAAAAACGTATAAAGATTGGTTGGTTAATTTGTTGAAAGAAGATAATAAACCAGCAGCTTTGGCTTGTGCAGTTTGAGCTGCAGAGGTGGATTGGAAACGGACGGCACGGCGCATTGAGTTTTTGACAACGGAGGAAAACATCTTTGGTCTTTGGTCTTTGGTTTTGTATTATTAGTAGCTTTTAACTGAAAGTTACACTTCTTTGGTTCAAATTTCCATTTTTCAAATAATTTTTTTTTTCTTTGAAATGTCTGCTGGCCAATGAGATTTGTGAATTAAAATAAATTTCTGTTTTTAGTAACTTTCAGTCGCGTGATTTTCACGTTGAATCCACGTGTTTTAGAAGCAAATATTCACGTGATTCTTTTAGTTCAATATTAGAAACTATCAGTCAACTGTCAGAAGTTAGAAGATCTCTTAATTTTGAAAGTAAGGATTATCAGGGAATTGAGGAATTGAGAAATTAGAATTAGAGGAAAATGCTTTGCTTGGAGAGATTTGCTAAGAAAGAGTGGTCAGAGGACAAGATGGACTACTACTATTTTGATACACAGAAAACAAGGTCAAAAGATGAGACTTCTGTGCAAAAAATTACAAAATGGACTAAAGTGTTTAAAATATTTTACTATTTTGTATTACCAAGTCTGTTTTTATTCAGGTTTTTATATACTCACTTATGTGAATACGATTCTGGGTTCACTATCCCACTATTACAAGACTCTTATCTTTCAGTTTTAAAATCTTCAAATTTAGCTGGGGAATTTTTAAGATACTACACTGATGAACCTCATTTGGCTGGTGATAATTTGAAATTAGTTAATTATACAGCAAAAAATTTCGAGAAATATGGATTTAAGTCAGAAATTGAACCATTTAACGTTTATATCAATTATCCAACTGAAAATTATTTGAAGCTGTTAACGAAAGATCCAATTTCTAATGAATTTACCGTTTCTTATGAACCTACTTTAGTGGAAGATGTTTTAAAACAAGATAATACCACTTCAGGTGATGATTTAATTCCAGCATTTCACGGATATTCTGCTAATGCTAATGTCACTGGACCAATTGTCTATGCTAATTTTGGTACAATGGAAGATTTTAGATTATTACAAGCAAATAATGTCCCAATCAATGGATCAATTGTAATTGTTCGTTATGGTGAAATTTATAGAGGTTTGAAAGTTAAATTTGCTCAAGAATTTGGTGCAATTGGTGTTGTCATTTATTCTGATCCTGCAGATGATTTTATTGAAAATGATGAAGTTGATCCTTATCCACTTGGTCCTGGTAGAAATCCTTCTTCTATTCAACGTGGTTCTGTTCAATTCTTATCTTATTTGCCTGGTGACCCTGCAAGATTCTTATCAGATGATGAGAAACTAGATGAAGATATTTTGAATAATTTGAGTTCAATTCCAAGTATTCCTTCTGTTCCAATTAGTTTCAAAGAAGTTGAACCAATTTTAAAAGAATTGAATGGTTATGGTCTAGATTTAGGCTTCAAAGGTGGAATCAAATCATTTGATTATTCAACTGGTCCATCTGAAGCACAATTAAACTTGTTTAATGATAACGATTATGAATTTGCTGATATTTATAACGTTTATGGTTATCATGAAGGTGAAGATAAAGATTCGGTTATATTAATTGGTAATCATAGAGACGCGTGGATTAAAGGTGGAGCTGGTGATCCGAATTCAGGATCTGCTGCAATTTTAGAAGTTGCAAGAGCTTTAAATGAACTATTTGAATTAGGTTGGAAACCTGCAAAATCTTTAATGTTAGCATCATGGGATGGTGAAGAATATGGATTGTTAGGTTCAACTGCTTATGGTGAAAAATATGCTGAAGTTTTAGGTAAGAAAGTTGTAGGATATTTAAATGTTGATGTTGCAGTTACTGGAACTCATTTCAATTTAAATTCATCTCCTTTATTAAATGAATTCTTATTATCAACTGCACAATTGATTAATCATCCAAATTTTAACAATCAAACTTTAAGATCAAGAATTGAAAATGAATCTGGTATTCAAATTTTAGGTTCAGGTTCAGATTATACCGTTTTTTATGAACATTTAGGTATTACATCGGTTGATATTTCATTTGCTTATGGTAAAGGTGATCCAGTTTATCATTATCACTCAAACTATGATTCTTATCATTGGATGGCAACTTTTGCTGATCCAGGTTTCAAATTACACAATGCTTTAGCTCAATATGTTGGTTTATTGATTATTCAAATGTCAGAAACTAAATTACTTAGTCAATATAAACTACATGATTATTCAACAGCAATGAATGGATACTTCCAAGAATTAGTTGAAAGATTACCAACTGATAATGAATTATTAAATATACAAATCCATAAAACTTTGAGAACTCTTAAAGCTTTTATTGCCAAAACTCATGAATTTGATAAATTTGTTACTAAATTACAATTTATTTGGGATACAGATATAAGTAAATCTAAAAATCCATTCAAGAAGTTTTTCTTTAATAGAAAAATTGCTAAAATCAACTCAATTTTACAAAATTTTGAGAAAGCTTTCATTTTTGAAGAAGGTTTAAATAATAGAGATTGGTTTAAACATATTGTCTTTGCATCTGGTCGTTATACTGGTTATGCCGGTCAGACATTACCAGGTTTAACTGAAGCCGTTGAAGACAATGATTTGGTTGAAATTGTTCGTTGGATTAAAATCATTAGAAAATCTATCAAAGTCTCTATTGATGAATTGGAATTTTAAGGTCTATTAATAATAATAATAATAATAATATAAGAATTTATATCAATGAAACACTGTTTTCATCACACCATTTTTGTAGGATTTCTGCGGGTATCAAGATATTATTTCTGGTTAATAAATTTTCCAAGATTGTCAAATCAATCGGTTCAAATGTATAAATTTTTTCCAATACTGTTAAATCATTTGATACAATATCATCAATGATTTTGAAATATTGTGATTGAATTGTTTGAGATGTTTGATTTGGTTGAGAATCTAATATTGAAAATTGAGAATTTGATTGAGATAAAATTGTATTAACAAAAGTTAATTTTGAAATCATTTCTTTCTTACTTTTTGAAGGTTTTAAACCAAATTCAAGAATTTTAGATTTTAATTGAGTTAATGACATTGACTGTATTTCATCATCTTGTTCATTAGTAATTTCATTCCTTTCTTCAATTGTGTTTTGAGTTGAATTTGATTCCACAACTGGTACTGAAGAAGAAACTTCATAATCCATTTTGGGTTTTTTAACACACCTTACAATTTCAACAAAACTTATATCTGAATCTTCATCATCACTTGAATCTGGGATTCCTTCAGTGATTGTTCGTCTTAGACCAACTCTAATATCAGGATCTTTATAAGCATTAACTAACTTTATATTTCCTTTAAATTTAATTTCTGTTTTAAATTTATCATCCTCTCTTGCAGTACAATAGATACTTGACTCTATATTAAAATCAGTTTCCTGTGTCAGATCGATATGTTCCATTACTATGACTGATTCATCTTCTGTTGGTTCTGGAAGCAAATTGGGTATACTAAACGACGCGTCGTTAATGAGTTTAAATGGTGACTTCTTGAGCAGAGTTGGTGCAAGTTTCTGAGGTGATCCTAATGGTGATGAGTTAATCATCATGGGCAGTCGGTTAACCTTTGAACTATCTATTTGGACATCATCATCATCATCATCATTATCATCATTATCATCATTATCATCATTAATACCGTGTTTTTCACAACTCTCAACCACTTTGTACGAGTTGAACTGGTTGATATTGTTGGCATATCCATACAAGGACGACTCCTGAGAGTGTTGCACCTCAATCACAGAGCCCATTGGTGAAGAACACTCAAGCTCATCAGCAGCTTCCATTCTTCAAATTCTTCTACACTAATCATCTGCTTATCCATTAATATTGGAAATTTTCAGATTTATAATTACAGCAACTTTCAACTTTCTCCTTCAACCCCAACTCAAACAACCACAGCACAACCACAGCACAACCACATAATGTCCGAACTCGTTGGCAAACCATTCCCACAAGGCTTCCACTTTAACTACGTCCCATACGAAAAAGAAGACCAACAAAACAAGCTTTCTTGTAAAATCCCATTGAAACTGAACCTCACACCTGAATTCTTTGCCAACAAAAAAGTCGTCATTACTGCTGCTCCAGGAGCATTCACTCCTACTTGTACTCTCAACCATATTCCAGGCTACATCTCCCATGCAGAAGATTTTGCAAGCAAAGGTGCTACTGTTATTGTCATCACCAGAGACACTGCTTTTGTTAACAGTGCTTGGGGGAAATTGTTAGGTCAGAAACCACCTATTGAATTTGCTAGTGATCCAAGCGCCAAATTTTCTGAGTCTATTGGCTGGGTCATTGACAGTGGTGACAATGGTAATTTAACTGCTAGATACACCATCATTGTTGATAATGGAATTGTCACCTATGCTGAACGTGAACCAGCTAAAGGCGTAACTGTTTCAGGTGCTGAAGCGGCATTAGCTAAATTATAAGTATTTCTGGTGATCAATTGACTCTTTTCTTTGTGATATCATGTGTCTAACTAAGACTTAATAACAGTCTATTTGTTTGTTTTATTTTGTAGTATAAAAAATTTTGAAAAATTCCAATATTTGAAGTAAATTTGACAACTTTAAAAAGACAAAATGGAAGGTTTTGATCCAACGATTCCAAATGTGTTACCACATGAAAATATGTACAACTTGCAAATTGGAGACAAGTTATTCGTGATGAGTGGTGCTTCATTATCATCTGATTCTCCTTCTTATTTCACAAATTATTTTTCCAATGAGGACAACAAAGAAAGGGTTTTGTTCATTGATCGATCACCAGAAGTGTTTCATTATATCAATTTACATTTACAAGGGTATCATATTGATATTCCAAATGGAGATATTTTTACAAAATTGTTTTTAGATGCCATTTATTACAATTTACCAAAATTAAGAAAATTGTTATTGAACATTGATTATTATTTCATTAAAGTTAATCAAACTTATTTCAAAATCTCTAAAAAAACATTGGAATCAGATGGTAATAAACCAAATTTTTTCACGGTGGCAAACCAATCACTTTATCGTGATATTGCCAAAATTATGGCTGATAGAGATTGGATTCGTCCTCCTCCTCAAGCTCCAATTTCTGTTAACAGAAGTGAGAATCTATTTAGAGATTTGATTGAAATGCTACAAGGTGTTGATATTGATATAAGATCTGATGAACATAGACGTTCTTTACTCAAAGAAGCAAAATATTATAGATTTAAAAGATTAATGTATCAATTAATGAATATCAAAAGAGTTCAAACACATGAAACTTCATCATCTGCTCTTATTGTCAATCTTTCAGATTTAGTTCATTTTGAAGCTCAATGTTTTAAAATATTTGAAAATTATGTTGGTGTAAGTAGACCTGGAATTGATAATGAATATAATGAATTATTAATTCAGATTGACGATAACTCAAATATGACCTTGAAAAAAGAAGATGGAATTTTTATTCCTAAAAGTTCAGTACTTTCAAAACTCATAGATCTTTTCAAAAAATTGGGGTTGGATATAGATTATTTGAATTTTTCAACTAACCCTTATGGACATATTAATAAAACTAAGAACCCAGATATTATGCATTTCAGTAATATCTTTCAAAACTCAGATCCATTAATTACTATCAACGGTCAAAGTCTTGAAAGTTTTTCAAATTATGAAACTTATCGTATTGTGAAGTCTATCTGGTCTTTCTCAATCAGTACAATGCAGCGGTTTTCTTCGGATCCTCCCAAAAAAGAGATTCAACTAATAGCAAGAAGACTTGATTTGAAACAAGTTACCAGTTGTAACATAGACTTTGTTTAATAAACTTTTCGAACTTTAGTGATTTAAATAACTTGTAGGCTTTAGATTAAGGTTGTAATCAGTAACCACTGACCAGTGAATTGTGATAAATAGTGAATACGTGATAAGACATGTGACTTATTGTTGGAACTTGGCAACAGATTTTTGAGGAAAAACTGTTGTTTTCTTTTTTTTTTAGCCAGTTTTGCAGTTTTGAAATCAAAACAAGAGGTTGTAAATTAACAGTTATCAATTATGCAGCAATTAACCTTAGGTCCTTATGTCAAACTTTTTAAAATCTTTTTATCAAATTCCATTCAAAAAACTTCAAATTCTTTGATAGTTTGCTAAATGTCGTAAATACAGCAAAAATGTCCAATTTTGTGAATTCTTGTTTCATTTCTGTTTCATTTCTGTTTCAATTTTTAAGTTTGACTTTTTGGGAAGTTCGTTAATGCACGGAAAAAAAATTCTTTCTACAGTAATTTACTAATTTCCAATCATTTGATTGGTCCTCTGAGACTCTGAGCAAGTGAGTCCATAAAAATTTGACAGCTTTGATTTGTTTACATTTTGTAAAAATAAACATTTGTAAAAATAAACAAGCATTTCAGTATCAACAGAAAATCCACTTTTAAAAGGCGAAAAAGCTACAAAGATTTTCAAAATTAAAGAGGTATCAAACTGTCTTGTTTATAAATTAAATAAAGTTACACAAATGTAGCTAAACAACCTACATTAATAAAGCAACACCAGCAGCTAAAGCAGCAACAGCTGGAACAGCTTTCATAGCAGCACCTTCGTAAGTAGAAACGGAAGCGGTAGAAGAAGCTGGGACAGTTGAGGTAACTTTTTCTTTAGTGGTGATGGTAGAATCACCAGCAGTAGTAGAAGTAGAGTTGGCGTAGATTGGGGTAGTTGAAGCAACGGTGGTTAATGGACAGTAAGTGGTGTATTCAGTAATAACGTCGTTGACGGTGGTGGTGATAACAGTGACACCAGTGGTGACAGCAGTTTCGTGACATTTGTTTTCAGAACAAGAAGTAACAGTGACAACGGTGGTTGATTGTTCATCTTTGGTAACAATAGAAGTAATGTTTTGGGCAACGGCAACGGATGCGACAGCAGCTAAGACTAATGAGTATTGCATTTTGAAAATATTGATCTGGGAAATAAGCGAATGTATTGGTTGGTAGAGAAGGAAAGAAAGTAAAAAGAATAAGAACCTCAGTGGAAACAACCTGCTTATATAGTTTTTCCTTAACGATATTTCTAGTAAATATAGAAAATCTGACGTGAATGTCTTTTTCCAGCAAACCTACAGTTTTCTGCAGAATGTCCGCGACGCCTTCCTTTTGCGCTGACATGTCACTGTCAAGATGTCCTGAGTGAAAGCCAATTTAGGACTAAAAGAAACCGATTGGGGTGGTATGTCCAAAAACCGCGCTGTTTTGGGCGATAGCAAAGGGCGCTGAAGGGGTGAGCTGCATGCTAATGCGTTTGGTGACATTTCAGTGATTTCTGCGTCATACGACAGCGCTAATTTTAGAACATTGGAAAAAAATTAGATAGCAATGAACTAGGTTTAAGTTGCTTTTTCGCTGGTAAATTTAACTAGAAAGATATAAAAAATTGGATAGCTGTAAAGCTACAAAACTTATGCTATACAGTGGTGTAACTAGTTGTATAAGCGCTCTACAAAAACATAAAAAACAACACTAAAAACCAGCATTAGAATAATGATAACAAACTTTTTTCTCAATCCTTGATTTGTTTGTTTTGATTTTTTTCTACAATTTTCTTGCTACAGCAATAGCGTGGGCTGAAAGCGGCAGGTGGACACAGAACTGAGAAAGCCCATGTTGATTCTGAGCCCTGACTCCTGAGCAGTGAGTCCTGACTTAGATATGGGACTGAGAGGGTTACAACTTACAACCAACTTATGAAGTTTTATGGAGTGCAGGTCCCAGGGATAGATACAGTACAGCTACTATGAAAGAAGCTACTTAGAAGAATTTCTCTCTCAGATTCAACTGGATATTAACAGGTCGTAGTTCAGTAGAAGCGTGATCTGGGGTAAACAAATCAACAAACATCAGAAGCACACAGGGTTGTTTACCATAGAAATCTATTTGAATGTTTGTTTATTTTTTTGTTGAAATTTGAAAGCGTTTTGTTTACATTTATCTTAAAGCGAGAGACTTTAATCTTCACACTTTTCAAATCTCAAAATATGGCAGCATTGAAGCATTCTAACAACAAATTCAGTCACCGCGAAGAAACAATTAGTGATAGTATGATGTTGAAGCTTGGTGGAGTTTGTTGGTGTGACACAACGTCTTAGATTTTTTTTAGGGTTCATTCAATTTTGTATTGCACTGTATATTATTAAATCTGAATCCTGATTCTCTGAATTCTATAACTAAAGACTAGTAACTACTTTTAAATTTCATTACATACAATGATGCATAGATAAAGAGATAGGTGCAATTTATAAGTAGAGATTGCAAGTTATCATATATATTGTAGACCTGAAAACAGATACATATTACACACGAAAGAAAGAATGGAGCTTTCAACGGATTTGTCCCAAAGAATTATGATAAAAAGTGGTGGTGATTTTGATTTGTTTAATCGCTGCTCAGGAGTCTGGACTCAGTAGATACTAGATACTAGATACTAGATACTAGAGACTATATTACTAAACACCTAGACGGAAGAAAAAGAAAGGAAAGGACATCTTCAACCTCCTCGCAGAGTCCAGACTCCCAAATTTCCTGGGGAACAAGTTCAAAGTTGTAACTTGTAAATACTACACGCTATTTTTTTCAGATCATGGAATTTCCAAATCAGATTTTTTCAGTTGCAAAATATGCTATGCTGCCTAAATAGTAAACTCAACGATTTATGAATTTTAAAATTTACTAGCGTGTTGAATCTTGGGAATCGAAATCTGTAGTTTTTAGTCGAATAATAAGACAAGCTGCTGATATTTTCTGAACTAATCATTTCTTTTTAACTAATTTGGAATCCTGTTTCTATTTTGCGTGAGCATTTGAAATCTTCAAGAAAAGCGTGTCGTGCTGTTTAGCTTTTGGGGATATCTTTAGCGCCTTCATGCTTCATGCTTCAAGATATTTTTAAACTCTCACCAGTTTACTAACTTTACACTTTTGAATTACAATTTACATAGGTACTTTTTTTAGCCCACAATTTTGATCGATTTCAAATTTTCAAATTTTCTTCTCATCATAATACAGAATCATACAGGTTTGAGTGTTCTATAATAATCTACCACTTGATCAGTTTTTCTCAATTCTAATTATAAGATCTCAAATATTATCATAGTGAATAACCAGCCACCCATGACAATAATGTTACTAAATTTTAAGACAAAAGCAACCAATTGAAATAGACAAAGTTTATCTTGAATGTCCTGAAAACCTTGAAGTTCAATTTTGAGTTTAAGATTTATTATATTTGCTATAAAGTTCGAGATTGTTTTTTTTTTAGCTTTTATTATTCACAACCACGACAAGAAAAAAAAAAAAGACAAGCCAATGTTTACAAATAAAAATCTTGAACTCTTGTTTTTTGTGCTATTTCCTGCTGTGAAATTTGAATTTGAAAAGTGACACATAAATCTTTTAGACATACTGGATTATAATAAATACTTTTATAAATTATAGCTAAAGCTAAAGGTGGAAAGTTGATTAAACACTAAATTACGTTTGTAGTTTTTTTTTTTTGTAATCGATTTAACTGTTTAACTGTATATATATGAATTTTAGTCGACAAATTAATGTATATATACTCCACACTTACAAAACAATGGTATATTGAGGCCTAGAAAATATAGTAGTACTAAGTAGCAGTGTCTAACTTTCTAATTCATGTATATTCAATATCTCATGTCTAGGTTTGTACTTTCTATTATATTTCACAGTTTTCAACAACTCAATTTCAAATCCCTCATATTAGCCACTATAACAATAATACTGACGTTTAATGAATAATTATTAATAATAATATTCAACATAATTATTAATTATATATTAATTATCTTATAATTGTGGCAAATAAGATTTTGATACTAAGTTTATTTAATCTGAAACTACCAATCATCTTATTTCACTTGCCACTTAATTATGTTATAGTAATAATTAAAGCAACAGTGAAAAAATTTAACCAGAAAAATAATGCGCCACGTCATTAATTATCAACCAAAGCGCTGTCAAGTTATTTCTGTTTTAGGAAGTCTACAATTATGATTAATAAATTACGTATTTCATAATGACGTCAGACATTAATTTAGCTTCAAGTTGAACCAGCTCACGAGTCACTAGTAACTAGCAACTTCAAAGTTTCCAACAGTACTCAAGAGTCAAGACATCCAGCCACTTGAAACCATACCGGACAAACCTTTTTCTATTTCTGTTTTTTCAAATTTCAATATCAACGGTCAATTACTATCTTCAAAACTGTTTTGATCCTGCAAAAATTACTGTGTTTCTCAATTTTTTTTTTGAGAATAATTTCCAAAATATTGAATTTTAAGGAAATAACAATTCAATCAATTCTCACAACCATCAAGCATTCAATTAATCATCCATATACATATAGACCATGTCCCAAGAAGAATTTGTTAGGTACGTTTTTCAAAAGACTAAGCTTACCGACTATTAATATAATTCATGAAACTAACAATCAATATCAGAACTCAAATCTTTGGTACCGTTTTTGAAATAACAAATAGATACACCGAGTTAAATCCAGTAGGGATGGGCGCCTTTGGGCTAGTCTGTTCTGCTAAAGACAGATTAACTGATCAAAATGTTGCTATTAAAAAAATTATGAAACCTTTTAGTAGCCCTGTTTTAGCTAAAAGAACTTATCGTGAATTAAAATTATTAAAACATCTAAGACATGAAAATTTAATTACTCTGGAAGATATTTTTTTATCTCCTTTAGAAGATATTTATTTTGTTACGGAATTACAAGGTACTGATCTTCATAGATTATTAACTTCAAGACCTTTAGAAAAACAATTTATTCAATATTTTCTTTATCAAATAATAAGAGGTTTAAAATATGTTCATTCTGCTGGTGTTATTCATAGAGACTTAAAACCTTCAAATATTTTGATTAATGAAAATTGTGACTTAAAAATTTGTGATTTTGGTTTAGCAAGAATTCAAGATCCTCAAATGACTGGTTATGTATCAACAAGATATTATAGAGCTCCTGAAATCATGTTAACATGGCAAAAATATGATACTGAAGTTGACATTTGGTCTGCTGGTTGTATCTTTGCCGAAATGATTGAAGGTAAACCTTTATTTCCTGGTAAAGATCATGTTCATCAATTTTCAATCATAACTGAATTATTAGGAACTCCACCTCAAGATGTTATTAATACTATTGCTTCTGAAAATACTTTAAGATTTGTTCAAAGTTTACCAAAAAGAGATCCAATACCTTTAACTCAACGTTTTAAAGATGTTGATGAAAATTCTGTTGATTTATTAGAAAAAATGCTGGTTTTTGATCCTAAAAAAAGAATCACTGCTGCTGATATTTTATCTCATCCTTATTTGGCTCCTTATCATGATCCAACAGATGAACCTGTAGCTCAAGAAAAATTCGATTGGAGTTTTAATGATGCAGATTTACCTATTGATACTTGGAAAGTTATGATGTATTCCGAAATATTGGATTTCCATCAAGTTGATAATCAATTGACATAAAAAATCTAATAATTAACTAGAATTACTACAATTCAAAATATAAACTTTGAAATAAATAAACTAAACAAAAACAATTTTAGATTAGATTTCTTTTTTTCTTTCTTTTTAACTAATCAGAGTGAACTAATGAATAAAATAAAGAATCCTTATTTGCTAACAAATTGTCAGGTGTATCAAACTCTTTAACTTCTCCTTGATCCAAAACAACAATTCTATCGCTATCCATAATAGTGTTTAATCTATGTGCAATTGTTAAAATTGTACGATTTTTAAATTCTTTTCTAATAGTTTCTTGTAAAACTTTATCAGTTTCAACATCAACTGCAGCTGTAGCTTCATCTAAGATTAATATACTTGATGGAATCAATAAAGCTCTTGCTAAACACATCAACTGTCTTTGTCCCACAGATAAATTTGACCCACCTTCATTTAATTTCACATTTAATCCTTTTTCTTCTTCGTTTTCAAAATCATTTGACATTGATAAAATGTGTTCTTTTAAATGTGATAGTTCTAATGCATCCCAAATTTCTTCATCTGTATATCTATTAGTTGGATCAATATTTTCTCTAATTGTTCCTTCAAAAACTTGTGAATCTTGTGGAATAATCGATAATCTATGTCTTAAATCAGTTAATCCAATTTCTGAAATTGGAATTCCATCAATAATGATATCACCATCTCCAATTTTTTCTATTAATCTATAAATTGCTAACGTTAATGATGATTTTCCTGCTCCAGTTCTACCAACTATACCAATTTTTTCTTGTGGTTTGATCGATAAATTGATTTTCTTTAAAACTAAATCTAAACCCTCTCTATATCTTGTTGAATAATCTTTAAAAATAATTTCTCCCTTTGATGGCCAACTAAATGGTGGACGTGGTTCAATAATTTCAGGAGCTTCAGGTTTCAATTCACTATACTCTTTGATTCTTTCAACTGAAACAATATTGGTTTCAACTTCAACTGTCATTCTAACAATCCAATTTAATGATTGAGTAACTTGTAATGCATATGAAACACTTAAACCAACTGCACCAGCTGAAATATTACCATATTTCAATGTGAAGATACATAATCCAGATGCACTTAAAATGATTAATGAACCTAAAAATTCTAATCTGACTGCTAACCATCTATTACAATTAATACTTGGAAAATAGGCACTCATATTGTTATCAATTCTTGATTGGTTGATATATAAAAACCGGTCTTGCTGATTAAAACCTCTAATTGTGCTGACACCACCAAGTGTTTCTTGGAAATGTGCAAAAATTGGCGATCTTGTAATCGAATCTAGACGTCTTAATTCACGTGAAGTCTTAAGATAATATTGTTGAAAATATAGATAAAGTGAAATCATTGGGAATATAACAAAAATGAATTGCCAAGTTGAGAAACAAATAACAAGAATTGTGAAAATAACACGAAGTGCTGTTGAAAACAAATTTGAAAAGGTTCTTGGTAAAATCTCATCGACTTTATATATATCATTTGAAAATCTGTTCATAATTCTTCCAATCGGAGTTGTTTCAAAAAATTGCATTGGTGCTCTTAGAACACTATTAATCATATCTTGATGTAAAATTTTGGAACCTTCAATTGAACAATAAATCCAAATGATAACTATTTGAATTAATGTTGATAAAGCTGATCCAAATCCTAATAAGAAATAAACACCTAAGTATTTAAAAACATTCGGATTAAAACCCAATCTGGTATTGATTTCGGACCAATATTTCAACCAAACATTTCCTAAAACACTTAAACTCATTGATAAAACAATGAAAAATAAAAACAATAAAACATGTTTTGGATTACATGCTTTTGCATATTTCATATAAATATCAAATTTAACTTTGCCCTTTTCATGATGCTCTTTTCTTTCATTATCTTTTGAATCATCTCCAAACTTGATTAGCCCTAAGGTCTCTTCACTTGCTCTTCTTAATGAAATTTTATCAGCATTATCCATTGATGCATCAGTTAAAGATGATGATGAAGCTAAGTCATCTAAATTAACATTTTCCTCCTTTATAGCAGATTCATCTTCAATTTCTTCAATAGTGGATTTATAATCATTTTTTTTATTATGATTAGAACCAAATTCTTTGATCAATTGAGATAAAGCAGATCCATCTTTCATGATTTGCTGATAATCTCCTTGTTCAACAATTCTACCATCTTTTAATAGTGAAATTGAATTTGCAATACTCAAAACACTTATTTTATTAGTAGCCAAAATTTTAGTTTTAGTACTTAATAAACCATTTGGACCCAAAACATGATCAATCAAATGTTTACAAACATGTTCATCAACAGCAGCTAATGGATCATCCAATAAGTAAACATCAGCTCTTGCATAAACCGCTCTTGCTAATGATAATCTAGCCTTTTGACCACCACTTAAAGAAATACCTTTTTCACCAACTAAAGTTTGATCACCATCTGTTAAAGTTGAAAAATCAATAGTTAAAGCACATGCTTTAACAGTTTTAGCATAAAAAATTGGATCGTATTTATGACCAAATAAAATGTTCTCTCTAACTGTACCGTTCATAATCCAAGGTAATTGAGCAACATATGCAATATTACCATGTATTTTAACAGAACCATTAACTCTATCTAAATCACCTAAGAAACTCTGAATTAATGCAGATTTTCCTGATCCAACTTTACCAACAATACAACTTAGTTCACCTTTTTTAGCAATGAAGTTGATATTTTCCAAAGCGATTTTATAAGTAGGTTTACGTTGCCATAAAAATGTAGCATCTTTGATTTCAACAGATGCATCACCCATTTTTTTAACAGGAGGTAATTTTGTAATAGCATCAGGTTGTAATTCTTCAGATTTTAAAAATGAACTTAATCTACCAACAGCAACTTGAGATTCCACTAACGAAGTAATAACCATTGGAATGACAGCTAACGGAAAAGATAATAAATTGAATAATGATAAAGCTGGAAAGACTAAATCTGCTGATAATGGTTTATCTTGAGTTAAAACAAAAACACCAAAAGTTGAACAAGAAACTAAAAATGGAGCAATATTGAATTGAAAACTTGCTAAAGCTTGCAAAAGACCAGTTTTTCTTAAGTTTCTTAACTCTTTATTGTTTCTAACGTTGGTCAATTTATCTTTGTAAGGTTTTTCCCAACCATATAATTTCAAAGATTTAATATTATTCAAAATTTCAGAAATAATTCTTGTTCTTTCATCTTTAAATTTCATCTGAGCTTTTTGTAAAGTTTTCATTTTTCTAAGAATGACACCATTTAATGGAATCATAAAAATCATGATAAAAACACCAACCCACATAGAATTACCTAGTAATTGATGTAATGAGACCAAACATAAAATGATTTGGAAAGGACCAGACCAAATAATTGAAACGTTTTGAGTTAAATCTTGCAACCTTTGAGTATCAACAGACATCAAATTGACAACATCACCTGTAGCTTTAGCAACTTTGGCCTCATTAGATAAAACTAATGACTTTTTATAGACAGTAGCAGTTAATGAAGATTTGATGTTCATACCAACATTGAAACCTCTTAAAAAATATTGATGTAAAAACGCTGTTTGAACAACTGATAAAGCAAACATTGCAAGAACAATCATAAAACCTTTTATAATTGGTTCAGGAGTATCAGAGTTATAGGTGTTAACAAATTTAATCAACAATCTTAATAGTTGAGGTTGGGAAAATTGTAGAATATCTTGCAAGAGTTTAAAAAACCCAGCAACAACCATTGGAGGACCAAAGGTTTTAATTAAAGTCCAACCCAAAGATGGGTTTGAGCTAGTTTCAACTGATTTATTCCATTTATTTAAAAAGAATTGACTAATGTACTTACTTTTGAAAGTTCCTGGTAAACTTGGTAAATCATCTTCAGTTAAAAAGTGTTCATAACCTGTTTTCATCAAAGGCGTCATCCATGAGAAAGTGATTTTGGAAAAAATATCAGCTGTATCAAATGGTGATAATTTCGAATATGTAGCGTCAAATTGAAGAGTAGGTTTTGTTGGTAAATATTCAGCCAATAAGATGAACAAAGAATTGAATGACTGGAAAAGAGTTATCATGAAATAATGGTTGAATTCATGTCTAATGGAAAAGTTTAGAGATTTCAAACCATAAACAACAGTTAAAGTCAACCAATAGAATAGTAGGACACCTAAACTCAAATCCGAGTAGAAATAGTCAGAGTGGTGTAACACAGCAGCAACAGATAGAGCTGGTAGCTGTAGTAACGGTTGTATAAATGAAACATTTAGCAAAGATCCAGATCTCGCAACAATCTGTTTATAAACGATAAAACAGTTAAATAAAGTGAATGAAAAATGTAAAGCTATCAGGGCATATCTCAGATACAAAATCAAGGATTTTCTGTACTTCACATCCAAATTGTCTCGTCTTAATTTGTAAAGGGCATGCAAACCTGTGATAATCAACAAGATATTCACAAATGTAAAGAGTCCACCATCGATAAAACATTTGGTCAAGTCGTACACTTGTGACACTGGTCCCCATCCATCACTATCAGCACACCCAAGCGTACAAAGAGCCTCAGTGAAATTTCTCACCAGGATATTCACATCCGCCGTGGTTCCAGCGTAGTGTTCAGTGGCAAAAAAACCAAAATCAAAGCTGTTGGCACCAGATAAGAACTCGAGACGTTCAGCGTTCCAGAACTGCAAGCTCATTTTCCTTTCACACAGCTCAAATCGCAAGCAAAAATGGCAGTAGAATCACCAAATGTAGTCAGAAAAGAAGCAGCTTCGTTGCAAGTTGAGAAGATTTCAGTTGTGTTTCTAATACAAAATATTTTTGAAAATTTTGATTATTATTAGCAGTTTTAAAGGACAGAATTTAGAAACAGAAAATATAAACACTCAATAACTGAATTAAAAGAGAAGAGAAGATGCTAACACACACAATTAACAGCCAGTTGATCCAGAGCAATGTGCGTGTTGAAGTGGTAATGGAGAACAGTCCCAGTTTTGCAGGCGAGGAGGTTTCTGCAATTGTGAGGTTCAGGCATTTGGGTGATGTGAAAGTCAGACAAGAGTTGGAACAACAGTCTGTAGAGCAGCAGCAGCAGCAACCAGCAGCAGCAGAAGGAGAAGGAGGATGGTTTGGCAAAAGACTCTCAATGCAATTGTCAAACACTGCAAGATCTCTGTTTTTGGAGGAATTGGAGGCGGACATTGTGGACAAAAAAATCAGTTTGAGGAACAAACCAGTAGATCTACTCAGTGGGTACGTCCAATTATCTGGAGCGTACACGTTTGATAAGAACGTGTTTGACGAGGAACCCTTGCTTGATTTTAAAAACAAGTCCACCATTGCAGGCAAAATTGGAGGATTGCAAGGTCTTGAAGTTTCTAAAAAATTGAACAATAATGTTCTTTATAAAGTAACCAATGGCATTGGCAATTTATTAAGCAGTAGCATCCAAGATTTAGCACTAGAGAATTATAAAGAACAAGAGGAAGAATTGTTGAAGCTAGTGCCATTTTTTGCAACATCTCAATCTTTATTATTTAGTGAAATGCATTTAGAATCAGGACAAGTTCATGAGTTTTACATCAAAAGCAAACTACCCAAAACTTTACCACCTACATTCCGTGGGTCAGGTATAATAATCAACTACAAATTAATCATAGGAGCCACTCCAGATTTCAAAATACCCAACCCAATTACTCTTAGATTTCCAATAAGAGTATCCCCATATTTTGATGCTGACAGTTACCAACCAGTAGCAAATTTAACAAAATTTCTCCTACTACCTCAAGATCAAATTTTTACAGAGCCAGTTCTGATGGATAAAGGAAGAAGAAGATCAAGTTTTAAATCAATAAAGACATTTGCAATAGATAATTCAAAGAATGCAAAGTCAACAAGAAAAGCTGAATTTTTGGAAAAGTTACAGAAACTTAAAGACAATACTGATGGAGAAACTAAAGAACAAGAAACTGTTGAGTCCAGCGCGAAAAATGTTAAAGATACAATTAGATTATTTTCAGAACATATCCTAACTAAAAATGAAGTTGATCAAGCAATTCCCAAATTTATTGAAAGAGATTTGAATCCATATGAAAAACAAATCAATAAATTACAAACCCAATATGCATTGAGTCTTGATGGTAAATCAATGACAACATTAACTTTTTCGAAACCTTTTTATAGAATAGGTGAAGAAGTTAAAATTTCTTTTAATTTTCAAGATAAAGAAATTGGAGTAACTGGTATACTTATCAATTTAGAAACTTTAGAAATCTTAAAAGATTCGGCAGCAAATGATCCAACAGATCAACCAAAAACAATTTCATATTCTAAAAAATCATTAACAACTTTTAATACTGATTCATTGGTTGTGGATATCCCATTACCTTTACATGCAACAAGTCAATTTAAAACTTCATTATTTGAATTGAAATGGTCAATTTCACTGAAAATAATCTTGAATTCCCAAGATAAATTATATAAAGCTCATGGTGATGATGCAGGTGAATTTTGGTATGCTGCTGAAAATTTAAATGGCAAGGAATTCAACTGTAGATTGCCCTTAGTTGTTTTACCATCTGATCAGGATTTTGGCGGTAATTTAGTTCCAGCATAATAGTTTATCTATTTACCTTATATAAAAAAATATAGCCTACAATAACGAGGGAGATGAGTTATATGCAGTAGTTATATAGATGTTTAACTATTCTTTAGATTTTTTCGTATACCAACTCCATAATTTTGCTGGAGACTGTAACTTGAAACTTTGTTCATTTTCACTTGTCTTTTGTGGCTCTGGTTGATCCGAAATAACTTCTTCGGTTTCATTATTACTTGTTGTTGTTGGTTCTTCACTTTTGGTCATTTCTTTGAAGCTTTTTTTATACTCTTCAAATTTCTTAGAGTTATCAAAGGTGAATTGTTGTAATTTTTCAGCTAGTGATTTAGATTCATCCTGGTATACATGTTTTGGTTCAAAAATATCAAAAATATGGTCATCTGTATTCTTATGGAATAATCTAAAATTCTCAGTATTTTTCCAAGCATCAACAAATTTCAAATTATAATACTTCAATTGATTACTACCATTAGTTCCTTGCATCATATTGTAAGGTGATTCACCATTATAAGCATTCAAAAAAATGTCATACTTAACACAACTCAAAAATCCCATTAAATAGTCTTCAAATTGCCATCTAATATAATCATCACTGCCAATATATCCAGTATATCCTTCAGTCCATGAATCATTCACTTCATCAACCAAATGACTCATAAATTTTTTATCATGGGATGTTAATGTTAATGGTTGAACTAAATCAGTGTTCAAAATTTCTATTGTTGATGTATCTAAATCAATTAAAAAATCACACAGTTTGGTCTTTTGAATCATTATTAATGCATTTGATGTTCCAATCATATAATGTTTTATTCTGGTCAATTCTTCAAATTGTTGTAATGGTGCAAAAGGTGCAAATATTCCATCTTTACCAAAAATTTGTAAAGGAAGACCTGAAAATTCTAAAACTGAGTTTCTGTCACTTGATTTGAAACTTGTTGACAATTTCAAGTTTTTAGAATAATTGTCAAGTTCAGGTGATGAGCAATCTAGTAGATTGTTAATTAAATTTGGAATCAAACTTATAAATGAAAACTCTGTTGAACATAGTATAGTTGGATTTGAACTGAAAAAGACAATTTTTTTCTCTAGTAACATTGCCTTTAAAATAACCAATACATCTTTTTTAAAATTTTTTATCAGTGTACGTAATGATAATCCTGAATAAAAATCACTTTCTTCAATAAATGAAGTTTCTTCATCATATAAAGTGGTCAAGTTTTCATATAGTACATCAATAATTGAAACATCATTGAAATTTTTCTGTTCAAAAAAAGCCTTGGTGACAACACTCAGTTTCTCTTTAATTTGACCATATATTGGTTGTCTCAGTATCACCACAATAGCCTTTTGAACAGAAGATCTTGTAAATTCATCATCTTTTTCGACTAGATCCTCGGTTTTTATATGACGAGCACATGATATAGCAAACAATGTTGTTCCATTACCATCGTCTCCATTTGAAGGTTGTTGTGGTCCAGAATTTTTATAGTATTTATTGTAATGTAATGTGAAATATGAGAATGTTTCTTCAAAAGAATGAGCACCATCTGGTAACGCTTGAAAAGGCATATTTGGCCACATTTTAGCATAATCCACTTTAGCAGCATCATCACAAAACTTTGAATACTCGATCTCAGGACCTCGCAGATGATGGAAATTGACAACACATACACCAAATAATAAGTCTTTAGCGTATCCTTCGATATGAGAAAGTTTCTTTGATGCTGATCTTTGATGATGAGGTTGATGACGCGGCGTAGGATTCTTTGTAGGAGAGGATGATAGGAGTTTGAGAGGACTCTTGACCAAGCCCAATTGGTTGAGGTGCGTGTTTGAATCATGTTCTTGTGAATAATTGGTCAAATCAGAGTCGATGACCATGGCTTGCTCGTCGTTGGAACGCTGTTTCTGGTCCTCGACCCATGGATTATCGTCAGTGATAAGCGTTGGGTCTATATGGTGGCTCATTGGGCTGAAGAGAGTGGCCAATTGGGGTGTTATGGAGATGGCCAACATAAGAGAAATTGGTTTTATACTGTTTTTCGAATCACTAAAATCTTAGTGTTTAGGTTTAAAGATCAATGAGATAATGAGAGAGAAGAGAAGTCTACTAAAAATACAGTTCAAGCTATTCAAAGGGCACTCCGTGAGCTTCAAACAGATGATTTGTGTCTTACTGTGTATTTTGATTTAGAGCCACGAAGTAACAGTTTACCACAAAGATTCATGAAGCTGTATTTAGCTAGTGCCGAAGAATAAAACCTGTTGAGCCTTCGACTCGCAAGTTGCCAGTGTCTACAACAACTACAACAAATGATCTATCTTCATTTTTATGATAAGGTCTATTTATTATCTATGTCTTTATATTAGACTGGCTGCTGACATCAAATTAGATGAATAAAGCTGCTAAAGCAGCAATGAACAATGATGAACCAGCAGTCTTGATGTCAGCACCAGCTTTGGAAGAAGAAGAAGCTGATGAAGAAGTAATGGAAGCACTGGATGTAGCAGTAGTAGCTGGAGAAGAAGATGTGGAAGTTGCACTACTTTTGAAACTGTCTGAGGCAATGACTCCAGTGTAAGTGTATTTGAATGTGGAGCTGTTGTCAGATTCACCACATGTTGGAACTCTAATAGCTGGTTGGTGTGGTTTGGAATCACTTGCTGAAGCTGCATAAAGAGATGGATCATCAACATCTTCTGCAGTCAAAGGAACATAATCTTCAGCGTATCTGGTACCGTTGGTGTAGTACACTGCGAGCTTAATAGGATCTCCAGACATTGCGTTAGAAGATGCTAAAACAAACAAGAAGTTACCAGTGTCAACAGCTCTGAAATTACCTCCATAGATATTCAAGTAACCATCAACAATTTGGAAAGGACGTGCAACTTCAGCATCATCAGAGAAATCTTCAATGGACAACCAGTTTTTACCAATAACAACATCATTGTTGTCTAAGACTAAAGAACTGTTGACCAAAATTTTCCCAACAGCAGCAGTTTCATTTTGAGCTAAGTAAATGTTTCCTTCTGCAATATAAGCTAATGACCCATTGATTCCCGCAAAATTTCCTTCTGCTTGTAAGTAAAACTCCTCAGAATCTGTAGTTGGAGCTGAACAATCATCAGCTTTGACCAAAGTTAGCAAGAACTGCAGTAAAAGAGCGACAGTGAATCTGGCGAATCTCATTATTTTGTTATAAATCGTAAAGACCCTCTAAAAGTTGCTGAACTTTGAAGAAGAGCAAATACTTCTAGTTAAATATATATACACAGCACGCTCATCTATTGTAAAGGGTGGAGATCCTTCAACTGCCAATCATCCAATAGCGAAATTTCCCGTTTCGAGAACTTATTTGCTCTAGTTTGCATCTTCTGGCGAGCTTTTTTTGCTCAATCGGTGGTGAATCTCAAGTTTCAAAGCCCAAGCTGGCATCTCGAGAGTCGCTCGTATCAATCTTTCAAAATCTTTAGGTCTTTAACTGGCGGAAACTCGATGAAGGATGGAGGAGTCTTTAATGGCTGCTTCTGAGACTAATGCAACAAACTAAAAGAGAGATTCAAATTTATACTCAACGTTCAAACCGGTTGAATGAATTTTTTTGTGTCAAATGGTTAAATCAAAGAGAAAATTTCAATCCAAATAGTTAAAAAACCACAGCGAGAGAGATACCCCAAAAGAAAAAGGGAGAAAACATTATTGACGCTCTCACGTATCAAGTTTCAACTATAAATTGAGCGAGCTGCTTAATTTTTCTTTCTTTCTTTTAATTCACTTCTCGAACAACAAAAAACTTTCCAAAATGCCCTTAGAAAATCATCTATGAAGTCAAAGCAAAACAAAACCTACAAAAACTGTAAACAAGCTCGCCCTGTTAAACCAAAGTATTTGGACAGTGAACTTGAATATTTTCATGACACTCAAACTCTCCATTTAGAAGTGCTTCTCAACAAGATAAAGATTACGTTCATATCGTGACTACTAAAATTAATCCAGATGATGGTCTTGTCATTGTCGAGACTGATGTTTCAAAAAACTGTTCTACTCATTACTATTTAATGAATGGTACTCATAACATAAACTTTTTAATTCGCTACTGTTTTAGAAAGAGGTATTAAAACTATCGTTAACTGTGAAATTAGATCTTCTCATATGATTAGTACTAGGATGGATGTAACTTCCTTTTCTGAAGATCAAACTTTAAAAGAGTTCGTTGATAAGTTGAGAACTGGTTTAGCTTACACCGAATTAACTCAGTTCAAAAAGAGTTTTATGAGAGCTTTTAGATTTGATTATTTGAATGAGGTCTCCAGCACTTCTAACCAAAAAGATGAGCTAAAATATAGCAAACTAGACTCTGTTAAGGATGACTTATTCAAAGAAAATGGGAGCTATATGGAGGAAGAAGACATTCTTTATCCAGATATCAAACACCCTGAAAATAATAATGATGATAAAAGTTCATACGTTCCTTTCTTAATATGTGGTGCTTATGAAAGACCATGTGAAGAATTTAATAGTAAGGATAAAACATGGGAAGTATACGTCAAACTCTTCTTTTCTCCAAATGAACATCCAATATTCTCATGTCTTTCAGTCTTAGACAAGTCACCAATGTGAATTAGAACAATATCTTATTGAAAATAATCCGAAAACACTTCCAAAACTCAAACCTCGTTCACCATTTGAAGAGCTTTAAATTTATAAATTATTTGAAACAAAAATTGATGATGAGCATCCTAACATACTATTAGTAAAACCAAAAAAAGTCTACTTCCAGTAAAAGACTTATCCGGAGATGGTGACTTAACTTGTCCAATTTGTTTTGAAGAATTCCAAAACAACAGTGTTGTTAAACAACTTTATTGTAATCATTTCTTCAATAAAGAATGCATCAAAACTTGGTTCAAAGAGAACGAACATAAAGAAAATGATACCAGCTCTGCTTCATGCCCAATGTACAGAGCTGTCCATCAGTTTGATATTCTTAGTGCCTCTGCATATTTTTTTATTAGTTTTACTAATAGTATGTTATTTGGAAATTGGTTGTAGCCTGTAGGTGTACTGATAGATCTCATTGCATATGTATAATGTATATGGATGTAAGGTAAATAAATAAATTTTCCAGTATCGAAATAAACTGCACGAAATCAACACTTTCCAAACTACAGAATGAAGTTTCTTGCTCTCGTTTCAGGAGGTAAAGACTCTTGTTTCAACATTCTACACTGCTTATCACAAGGCCACGAGCTGGTGTGTCTTGCGAACTTGAAGCCAAAGGACACTGGGGTGCAAGAACTAGACAGTTTTATGTTCCAAACTGTTGGTCATGATGTCCTGAGCTTTTATGAAGAATGTGTTGGTGTGCCGATGTACAGAGGTGAAATTGATTTTGGTGGGTCAAAAAATCAGATGCTGGATTATAAACCTACAGAAGACGATGAGATTGAAGATTTATTTAGATTATTAGAGAGAGTTGTTAAGAAACACCCTGATGTGGAAGGTGTCTCAGTTGGTGCAATTTTATCTTCATATCAAAGAACTAGAGTGGAGAATGTTTGTAAAAGACTAGGATTAACGTCATTAGCCTACTTATGGCAAAAAAATCAATTGGAATTGATGACTGAAATGTGTGATTCTGAAATGGATGCTAGACTAATCAAAGTTGCAGCTGTTGGGTTGAATGAGAATCATTTGGGTAAAAGTTTGAAAGAAATGTTTCCAATTTTAATGAAACTGAATACCAAATTTGATGTTCATATTTGTGGTGAAGGAGGTGAATTTGAGTCCCTGGTTTTAGATGCTCCATTTTTCATTAAAAAGCTAAAAATAATTGAAAGTAAAATCGTGAAAGGAGAATTTGATGTTTCGTACTTAAAAACAAAAGTTAAAGTGATTGAGAAAAATAAAGAAACAGACCTTGAGTATCATAATGTTAACGAGCCAAATGTTGATTGGTCTAAATTTATTACTTTATCAAATGGATTGTTGAAAGAAGAGTTTGAAGAAATTTACCAGTCAACCAAGGGTGTTCAGTACAGTAAAACCAAAACAGATTTAATCAATGAATATCAATTGAATATGGCACCAACTTTTAAGAAAGTCAACAATCATTTATTTATCTCAAACATAACGAGTACCAAAAAATCAGTTGAAGAACAAGTTATTGAAGTATTCAGTTACTTAAACAATATTTTATTGCAAAATAACATAGGATCAAGCTGCATTCAACATTCAACACTACTCATATCATCAATGTCCAATTTCCTGAAAATAAACTCAATCTATGTCCAAAATTTCACAAATCCATTACCACCATCAAGAGTATGTGTCCAAACAAAACTGCCAACCAACGTTCATTTACAATTATCAGTAGTAATAATGCTAGATAAAACCAATAAAACTGGTCTTCATGTTCAAGGAAGAAGTTATTGGGCACCAGCAAATATTGGTCCATATTCACAAGCTATTGTTGATGAAGATTTGATTGCAACCTTAAGTGGTCAAATTCCATTAGTTCCAAGTTCAATGGAAACATCTGAAAAAGAGGATAAGTTTAATGCGGTACTAGCTTTGCAACATTTAGACAACGTTAAACAAGTTATTGGATGTATAAATCAACTATCAATAATTTGTTTTGTTACTGATAATAAATTGATTGATACTATTATTAAAATATGGGAAGAATATACTAAAATTGAAGAGAAAGGCCAAAATCCCAAAGATTGTTTATTAATCGTTCAAGTTGAAGCGTTACCTAGAAGTGTTGAAGTTGAATGGGGTGGATTGTCATATAAGAAAATTGTATCTCTGTATGACGATATAGATAGTGAGGATGACGACCATGAAGACTTAAAATTAGAATTAGAGAAATCATTTGACTTATTAAGTTCGTCTTATTCGCTACATAGAGGAAACAATAGTACCGTAGTTGGATCATTTGCCCTTTCAGAAAAAGAGTTCAAGAATTATCACTTCAGAAAAGATCTACATTATACAGTGTACTGCCGCCCAGAGATTATTGAACCTGGTAAAGATCTTGAATATGTACCTGTGTACAACACTTGGACACATAATGGTGAGTCTGTTGCTTACGGTGTTGTTGTTAGAACATGAAGCAGTTTGCGTATTAGATTTAGGGTTTTGCATGTAATTTTCACGTGTAGACTATGAGGGTGTGTATCAAAACGCAGTCTTATTACAAGACCTAAACACCAAAAAAAGAACACCCCATCTGAACACCACAAGTAATTTCAAAAAAAAAAAAATAAAGCGACGCAAAGTCCTGAAACAGAAATATACCCAAAACAGAAATTTACAGTATTTTTTTTGGAAATTTCACCAAACATTTTTCAGCTGAGTTAAAAGTTTACAGGCTTTAGTTGTAACTCTAAACTTCTTAAGTCTCTTCGAATTCTTTTGAAAACACATTCACACAAAACGAAACACATTTGCAAGATGTCTGCCACACAAGCACCAAAATGGTACCCAGCTGAAGACGCTCCAGTCGCCAAAAAAACTAGAAAAACCGCTTTACCACAAAAATTAAGAGCTTCTTTAGTTCCAGGTACTGTCTTAATTTTATTAGCTGGTCGTTTCCGTGGTAAAAGAGTTGTTTACTTGAAACACTTAGAAGACAACACTTTATTAGTCTCCGGTCCATTCAAAGTTAACGGTGTTCCATTACGTCGTGTTAACGCCAGATACGTTATTGCCACTTCCACTAAAATTGATGTTTCATCTGTTGATGTTGCAAAATTCAACGTTGCTTACTTTGCCAGAGAAAAACAATCTAAGAACGCTAAATCTGAAGCCAAATTCTTTGGTGAAGGTGAAGCTAAAAAAGAAATCAAAGAAGAAAGAGTTGCTGATCAAAAATCTGTTGATGCTCAATTATTAGCTGAAATCAAAAAAACCGCTTACTTGAAACAATACTTAGCTGCTTCATTCTCTTTGAAATCTGGTGACAAACCACACTTGATGAAATTCTAAGTTTATTGAATCAAAGATCAACATTAACAATAAAATAGAAAACATACAAAATCAACTTAAAAAAAAAATATGATACTTCAGACACAACTCCAATACACAGTGCTTGCAGTACTTAATGAACAACTACTACCTACCACCACCACAAAGATCACTACGTGACACAAAAAATACATCAGCATAAATGGTTTATACTGGTGAAGTTGTATAAATAGGGCTTTTGAAATTAATTTCAATTATTCACAATATTATTAAAAAAAAAAAAAAAAAATAAAAAAAAGTTTAAATATTAGTCAGTTGTAGTACTTTTTGTATTTATGTGTAGGCTGTATATACTATATGCTGAGTTTGGTCGTGTTTTTTTGTTCTTTTCTCTATGCTGAAGTCATAAGGAACTAAATCGAAATGCACGCAAATTTTATTTTCGATATGCATTATGGTTCAAAATCAAAGGTTGAAACTTGAAACTTGAAAAGCATATTGCATGGGCACCTCAATTTTTCGGATTTGGTTCAAGGCTTTACAAAAAAGAAAAAATCTGAAACAATGTTCTCTAGATCAATTTTTTCTTGATTAAGTCACCAGTTAAATACTTTCCAATACTGATTGATAGTTATTGGGGTTGATTGTAGATTGTAGTTGTTTTATCTCAAAATTATCACGTAAAGTATCACGTGATTTGATAGTAACTTTAAAATAGAGCACTACGAAAAGTCATTTTTTGAAGCTGTACAATATGTGATACCACACAGATCTTCACAAAAACGATGAGCGACGTGGATGAGAACACAGAAGCACACAAGATCGTGCGGTTCAGGGACAGAATATTTAGTGAGAACACAGATGAAAGACTCAGGAGACGGGAAATAGAGCTTAAACTGATGGAAAGATATGATGAAGCTAAACATTATCAAAGGTATCTTAAGACAGGAAGATTAGACATGATCGATGAGAAGACAAGGAACCAGATTTTCTTACCGATAAAAATAGAGCAAGCAGTTTACAATCTTCCCTTAGATGGAAGCAATGAGCAGAAGAAGAACAATGTTGTTAAAACACCACAAAGTAATCGTCAAACAAAGAAACAGAAGCTAACCAACAGTCCTCAAGTTACTCCGTTGACACCAACATCTACAGGGTATTTGGAAACACCCCCAATGACAAACCAGATTTCTTTCATGGGTCAGCAACCACCTATACCTCCATTTATGATGATGGGACCAGGAGGTAATTTTTACAATTGGCCTCAACCTCCGGCACCAGCAGACCCAAATTTACCGCCAAACCATCATCAGCATCCACAACATCAACCAGATCATTTTCAACCACAACCTGGTCAACCAATGAACCCAATTTTTTTCCCAATGCCAAATTCAACTCATTATATGTCACAACAACCAAATCAACCAAATCAACCAAATCAACCATACTATAATACTTATCTACCGCCTCAAAACGGAGCTAAACAAGATCAAACACCACCACAGCCGTATAATATTTGAACGTAGTATATGAGCTACATAGGAACAGACTGTTTTATATAAAAATAAAATAAATAATACATTGCATTTTTTTCTTTCTTAAACATACTTAACTTTTGAAGAATTTTTTAAATCTATTACGTTTCTTGTCTTTATCACCACTTTCACCTGAAATGTTACTATTGCTACTATTCTTATCTTTGCGATTTTCATTATTTTGAATCCCAGAATTATTAATAGTTGAAGATGGTTTTTGAAATTGACTTGGTCCACTTTGCTCAGCATAAACTTCTAATAAATGTTTTGGTGCTTGTGTTGGTCTATGATTCAAAAAATCCAAGTAGAGTTTCAAATCAGGTCTTTCAAAGGTTAGTCTTATAATATCATAAACAAATTGGATTGGCGTTAAAAATTCATCGGAACCAATAATAACATCTTTTTCAAATTTATTTGATAGTTCATATGCACTTCTTAATTCAGAGTAAGTTGCTCCACCTGCAATAAAATAGAAAATTCTTTGTCTTGGTGGTAGATATTGAGAGTTTGTTTTTGCCCATGATGCTTTATGTTTTGGGTTTTTCAATGATGTTGTTGATGTTGAACTTGTTCTTGTTATATCAGTTTCCATATCAAGTGGTTTATCTTTGATGTATGGAAAAGTAACATCGTCTAACGTGTTGTTCAATGTTTTAGAAATAACCATTTCAATAGCTGGTCTGAATCTTGATGTGTTATAAACGTTTTCTGACACCGAATCATGAAACATTTGTTTTTTGAAAATTGATTTGGATTTCAAGTTTGGCTTGATCATTCTGAAACCTATTGACTGGAAACTTTTGAAAAATTGTAAATATTGAGCAACTTCTTTATCATCAAGAATTCCAATGAAATTAAGCAATTTTTGAAAATCTTCTTGAATTAACCCACCTCTATATAATCCATATAGAGAAATGACTCTAATCTTATCATTTTTGGTATATGTATTAGAACTTAGTAAAACAATCAAAACATCAGATAAATTTTTAATTTTTTCACCATCAATATCAAAACCATAGCTTGCAAGATTTTGTTCAAATTCAGCTAATTCAACTAGTTTTCTTTCACCATTAATTAAAATCAGCTCTTCAATCAATTTTTTATGCAATGTAATTCTACGTCTATCTTCATCAAAACCTTTCAAATGAGCAATAGCTGATAAAATATCAGATGTAGTTTTGATGTTTGATCTATCGACAAACAATGGGTTTTTAGCAAAAAATTCTTCAGTTTTGGTGCTTAATAGTTCTTTTGCATCCAAAATATGTAAGTGTCTTAGTTGAACCCAGTCAATATCATTATCATCCAACTTAGATTTTTTTTCTTCTATCGTTCCCAATTCAGTTTCTGCTTCATATTTATAAATATCTCCATGAATATTTGGTGATAAATCATACGCCATTGCTTGGTAAGTAAATTCATGTAGCAAAGGTGCAAACAAATCCATCGTTCGATCAGTGATCACAAAGATTGATCTTTGTCTAGTTGAAGCTGGTGGGAAATCTGGATGATGTCTTGTATATTCATCCAATTGTTCTTGTAATTCTTTAGCAATCATGAATGGTAAGATTGATGCATCAAAAGATTCATCAGGATTGTTATAAGAGTAGTGTCTTACTATAGGGTATTCACCAGTTAAAATACATAAATCAACTAAAGCAGTTGCTGTGCGTTTAACAGATTGATTAACTAAATCACCGCATTGAGAGTTGTAGTATATTTGAAAAGCACCTGGATTCTTGATGGTGAAACAGCTGGATTCTTTCGGGTGAATATTCAAATAAAACTCTTGGACTGTTCTGAGGTGTTTCTTGAGTTGGAAGTTTGAATTCAAATGATTTGAAACTTCGATGGTCAATCCTGGTAAGAGGAACACATGCGCTGCTTTATACCTTGACGGAATGTTCGTGAAGTCTGCAATCAAACAGTTTATGGAAAACATTGTGGGCTCTAGTAAGTACAAAGCTTCAACCTGTATTTGATTGTTTCTTTTCTGATCAATTCTTTCAATCGCTGACTGTTGTTAGTACAGGAAAACAAAGCTAGACTCTTTATTAGCACATACCTGTGACATTATCTAGTAGATCGTTTCTGCTGAGCACTGAGAACACCAACTCTTCTGTTGTCTCGTCTAGCACGAGAATCTTGAATCCATTATCTGTACGAACGTTTCTGATCAAGTTGATGATTTCTGTGTAATTGTCAGTGAATTGCCTGTCGAAAGCCTTCTAAAAATTATAACAACTTAGAGGATATTCTGAGACGTACTTTCCCGCTGCAAGTTGACCAACGAAGTCATTTCAGCGTTTTTCTGTTGTGTTTCGATGGTAATATTTTGATATTTGTTATTTTGATTGATTCCAAAAATTAAGTTTCAAAATTTGAATGTGAAGCTGAAGGAAGTTTAAGAGTTTTCTGTTGAATAGCAATCTGAAAGAAGTCACAGTGACCAAAAACTTGATCTAGAACACTCAATTATACCACCTGCACTTAAAGCTTTACCTCAATACCCACATTTTTTTATTACTCTTCCACAATATCAGGTTCACAAATGGTTTATATTCGTCCTAGAATGCCATTACCAGGCGATCTTTACTACAACCAAACCATAAACAACATGGAAACACTGTCCATCAGTGAAAAATCAACAAACAACGTTTTCAGCATCCCAATTGCCACTGAACCACCATTGCAGCATTTCCAAAGAACTGTTCATCCCTCACAACCACGCACAACTGCCAACAACAACAGACCTATAGGAACAAACAAGTTTTATGGGAATATGCTACTGGAAAATCAGACACTTCCTGTGTGGACACATCCTTATTCTTTATGGTATTCAAAAGATCAAGATTTCGTTGGATTAAGTATAAGTCATGTTCCCTCCTCAATGAGAGTGAATGGGCCAGATAACAATGCTAATCGAGTACAATTTTTCTTTACACCAAATGGTATCAAGTCTATTGTGTTTAGTGCTGCTGAATTCAATGAGAACAATACAATGTTATCGTTATCAAATATCAAACATTTATCAACTGATATCACATTGGGAAATTCTGTTGGAAGTATTACTTCAACTTTGGTGCAAGGAATGGGGCTGGTGAGTTGTGTGTATAATAATTTAACACCAATTATTTCAAGTGTTCTTGGTTTTCAAAGTATAGAGAAAGTTGCATCTCCCAGAGCAGATTTATTTAAATTCAAGATTTTATTGTTTAATCAGGTCATTTGGGTGTTATATGTCAGTGCAGCCTCAGGTTTAGAGCTAAAATTATCAGATCCAAACCATATTCATGTGAATAAAAGAGTGTTCAATTGTTTATTTCAAATTGGAACTACAGATTCACCAATTTATAATAATGTCGCTGGTTGTTTTATTACAGGAGCTGAATTATCAGGATCCACAAACAATGCGAATGGAACAGGAGAATTGTCAATTGAGTACACAGTTACTGGTAACTCTAATTCTGGTAGTACTTTAATTTTTGCACTCCCACATCATGTTGATACGTTTGATGAGATAATGGGTCAATACAAAACCGATCTACGTTTGGATACCACAGTATATGGAGTTGCAACAGGGTATATTACAAAAATATTCAAGTTCAAACTGAATATTCCTTCAAATATTGGACTTGAGCCATATTCAACAATGAATTCAACTATCAGTTATTCAAATGATGTTTTGAACAAAATCCATCAAGCTGCAACAGAAGATGTTCAAGGAAACGTAGAACTGGAATCTGATCTTGATTCAATGTACTCAGCAGGTAAAATCTTAGCCAAATTTGCTTGGGTACTATATGTCACCTACTACATTTTGAAAGATATGAATCTGACTTCAACTTTGTTACCAAAATTGAAAAGATCAATCGATAAGTTTGCAAATAATCAGCAAAAATTTCCATTGTCTTATGACACAACGTGGAAAGGATTGATTTCTACTGCAGATGGATCACAAGATTTTGGGAACTCATTTTATAACGACCACCATTTCCATTATGGGTATCATATAATAGCAGCTGCAATTGCGAGTGATATTGACAGACGTATTAATGGAGATAATTGGCTCCTGAGTATCAAAAACTGGGTCAATGATTTAATAAGAGATGTTGCTACCCCAGCAGATCAAGATGTAAATTTCCCAGCGTTTAGATCGTTTGATTGGTTTGGTGGACACTCATGGGCTAAAGGAATATATCCATCAGGGGACGGGAAAGATGAGGAATCAAGCTCAGAAGACTATAATTTTGCTTATGCTTGCAAATTATGGGGTAGAGTTATTGGTGATTATGGAATTGAAAGTAGAAGTGAATTAATGTTGTCCGTCTTAAACTCCTCAATCAATTACTATATGCTCATGGATGATGATAATAAAACACAACCACCTCAGTTTATTAAGAACAAAGTATCTGGTATCATGTTTGAGAATAAGATTGACCATACGACGTATTTTGGTAACAACGTTGAATATATTCACATGATCCATGCTATCCCAATCACACCAATAAGTGGATACATCAGAACTCCTAGATTTGTAAAAGAAGAGTGGGAACAAGTCCTACAGCCAATTGTTGCAAATGTCAATGATGGTTGGAAAGGTTTAATCTACTTGAATTTGGCATTGTATGATCCAGCTCAATCTTATCAATTTTTCAGCTCGCCAAAATTTGATAGAAAATATTTGGACAACGGTCAAAGTCTTACATGGTCACTTGCATTTAGTGGTGCATTTGTCAATCAATAAAAGTTGAAGCTTTGATTCCCTTAATGTCGTTTGTAGTTACACTAAATATCGATTTTTATGCCATCTTTGCTGTAAAAAAAAAAATTGAAAACTATAATTTTAGTATCTACAGAACTTGCACTCTCGACAACCATGTCTCTTCTTACAGATGAGTCTCTCCAGCAGCTAGAACATGAACACAACATCATTAAAATTATCCACCATAGAAACAAAAACCAGCATCATGCGTCCATATGGTGGCGTTTTCTGAACATGCTTAAAAGAAACTTGACCAAATTGATTGCACACATCTATTTATTGAAAAAAAATAAGAAAGACGAGAAGTCAAATAGTGAAGCATTGAAGTTGGCAAGAAAGATCCATTATGTTTTGGTACCTAAAGCTTATTATGCGTTCAATGGTATTGTTGCTTTGGGCCAATTTATTAATTTAGGTCTAACGTTGATTGGGCTACTAGCTAGGATCGATTGGTTGATTAGAGGCATTGAAGGGTTTCAAGATGGAAGAAAAATTAGAAAAGCTGAAGAAGATGTTGTTATGACATTGGAAGATAAAGATATTGGAGAAGAGCTGGGAGAAGAAGTGGGAGAAGAAATCAAAGATAATATGACTTTGACAGAGGGGTTGCCTATAAAGAAACATAAACAGGAAACGGAAGATTTGAAATTTGAACCTGTAAAGAAGAAAAATAAAGTTGATACCATGCCCGATATTTTCAATGATTCCAAGCCTGTAAAGAAATCAAAGATGGATGATATTTTTGATCAATCTAACACCAAAAAGAGTGACATTGACGATATATTTGGTTTCAAACAATCCAAAAAAAAGAAAACATCTTCTGATTCAATAGATGATATATTTAGAACTAAAGACAAAAAGAAAAAGAAAAAGAAGAAATCAGTTATAGACGATATATTTGGGTAGAACCACCAAATAGAAGTACGTATGTATCCATACAATTTTAATATAGTACATTGTGATCAATAATACTATTTCTATACATGGGTTAATGAATAAACGGCAATGATACATGAACAAAATGCAGTCATGAGATTGGGATTAGTATAGTAAATTATTTGATTAAGAAACCAGAAAGTATGATAACAAGAAAAAACAAACTTCAAAAAATATATTTAGCTGCCCAGTTAGGGAGCACAAATGAAGCAGTGTGAATATCAGAATTGTAGTATTTGAATAATTGATCTTGTTTTTCTTCAGTGAATGAACGTTTTGGTATAGTCAGATCAGCATTTGGATCTTTAGATGCAATCATCAAACCCAATTGACCAGAAGTGTAAGTTGGAACCATTGTATATGAATATCCCACTTTTGGAAACACTTGTTTCATGATTGCGTGTAAATCTTTAATCAGGTCGATATTCAACCAGACGTTCTCTGAGGCCTGAGTGATGACAATTCCATTGTCATTTAAACTGTTATGGAGCAATTCAAAATATTGCCTTTGGAAAAACGCAGCTGCAGGTCCTTCTGGATCCGAGGAGTCGGTGATAATTACATCAAACTTATCAGCACAATCTTTCAGCTCTTTCAAATATTGGAAACCATCACATAGTTTGACTTCAATTTTGTCACTTTCAAAGGCAACAGCCATTTCAGGCAAGTACTTTTTACTCAGCTCTATCACAGTCTCATCGATCTCCACAAGCACTATTTTCTCAATATATTCGTGCTTGAGCACCTCTCTCAGCACACCTCCATCACCTCCACCGATAACTAACACCGACTTGGGAGATGGGTGTGAAAATATCGACAAGTGTGTGATCATCTCTTGGTATGCAAACTCATCACGCTCAGAGACCTGGATGATCCCATCCAGCACCAGCACATTACCAAAAGTAGTGCTCTGGAAAACCAGTATGTCCTGGAACTCAGACTTCCCTGTGTACAACACACGCTCAACCTGCAGCTCCAGTCCTTGTCCTGGAAAGCTCTTTTCAGAAACCTCTTTGAACCAACCGTCTTTGATCAGCGGATGCTCCAACTCCAACTCCAACTCCATCTTCTTATTTAAAGCGTCGTTTGACTACCAAATTAAAAAAATAAATTTCAAGCTCATCGCTGACAGAAAACTGAAAAATAATTTTTTTTTTGACTATCGAAAATTTGGTTGTTTTCACATACAATTTGAAACATTGAAAACATGACTTTCAAGCATCCTTTCCAAATCGTTCTAGCCAACAAAGCAGGGACAGTTTTGTTTACTACTACACAGAACAAATTGCAAGTTTTCTCATTAGAAAATGGCGCCAAAATTGGAGAATGGACAGATGAAATTGACTTCACTGAATCTATTAAGAAGAACGTTTTGAAAGAACAGGAGAAACAGGCTCAACTACAGAAGCAGAAAGAAGCTGATGCTGAAAAATTGGCTGAACCGGTTAAGAAAAAGGCTAAAAAAGAATTTAAAGTCCCTACTCCAGGTCCAGGTGCACCAAAAATTTATAACTACATCAGAAATTTGTATTTAACTAAAGATGAGAAAACCTTGATTTGTACCACTGATTCAGATAAAGCCGCTATTGTTTTTAATGTTGATTTGAACAATAAGGAAAACGTTTTGAGCTTAGTTAAAAGAAGAGTATTTCCTAAAAGACCTAGTGCTATTGCTACATCAAATAATGATCAAGATTTAATTCTTGGTGATAAATTTGGTGATGTTTATGCCATTCCTTTGAAAGAAGACACCAGTGACTCTGTTGTGATTAACGGCGAAGAAGATCCTCTTTTAGGTCATGTGTCAATGTTAACAGGTGTTGCTATGGGTGAAAAAGACGGTAAAGAATATATTTTCACAAGTGATCGTGATGAGCATATTAGAGTTTCTAACTACCCTGTTTCTTATGTTATCAAGCATTGGTTGTTTGGTCACGAACAATTTGTTTCTTCTATAGTTGTTCCAAGTTGGAACCCAGAACTTTTGATTAGTGGAGGCGGCGATGATTATGTTTTTATTTGGTCATGGAGTTCTGAGAAAAATCAATTAATTGCAAAATTCAACATTAGAGAGATTGTGACACCATTTTTAACTGATGCACATAAAGCTCCAGATAGATTCCAAAATGAAGAGAAAAATTTGATTGAAACTTGTGTTTCCAAAATTGTTGGATCATCAAATCCAAATGAATTTGTTGTTTTAGTGGAAAACACTAATGTTTTATTGTTTTTGAAATTATCAGACTCAAAAGAAATTGAACTTGTAAAAATTGTTGAATTACCAAGTTCTATTATTTCAATCACAACTTCAACTTCAAAACTTTATGCTGCATTAGAAAACAAAGATCAACTGATTACAGTTATTGATTTAGCCACTAAAGAAGTGATAACTGATTCAACAATAGCAGAAATCACACAAAACTCTTCAATTGAAATTGACTCCAATGATGAATTGTATCCACTATATACTGTTTGCCAACTACGTAAACGTAGTGAACATTAGAATCACAAACCAACTTGTTCTTTAACTAATTAATTTTTTTAAAAAAAAATATACAAGTTCTATAGTTGTGTTTTAGAAGAAAAACCCATCAATACCCATTTTATCAACAAAATCAACACAATCTTTCATCTCATTAATTTCAAACATATCAACTCTTTTCTCCTTCTCTCTAATCTTGTTAATTATTGATTTACTAACCCATTAATTACCCCAGATTCCATGTTCAAAACCCATTTTTATTTTAGGACAAAAACCAATGAAACAATGCCTCATCATCCAACATAGGGATAAAGTAATATCATCATAAGTTTCAATTAAATAAGCAGCTTTTCTCAAGTATGTATCAGTTCTCGTTATATTTTCCTAGATTACATCATTTACAGATTTCAGCACTCCTTTATAAGAAACTATGATCAACATTTCATGGAAAGTTGTCTCATATTTGCTTGAATATTTGTATGTTAATGAATAACGTTGATAAACTGCAATGATTGATTTTTTCATGAAAATAACGTGTATGATTTAATAGGCAGGATAGATGATGGAATAAGTCTAATAGTACCCTAGAAATGGTAAGATGGTGGTATAATTGATGGTGAAAACTGATCTTTTAGTTCGAAATCTGGTAAAATTTGGAATTCTTGTAATGCTTTGAAGTTTTCTTTTGGTAATGAAATTTCTGATACAACAGTGAGAAAATTAGAGTTATTATGATTCTTCTGATTTCAAGACATGATAGTCTTTTTTATAGTAATCAGAAAATTCATAATGTTTATAAAGATTAAAATTCTATCCATTGATTTCAGATATTCGTAATAATCAATTAATCCATTAGAGTTTATTGTTTTCCTTTTGAGCATAAACTTAAAATGAGCACAATCATATAACCCTAAAGATGAATAAATTCTTATTATTAGTATAACAATCAATGGTGATATTTCATCATCAGTCCTCAATTTTTTCAAATCTTGTTTCTTAATTATAGTGAATAACCTTGCAATCTCAAGATACGTTGCTTCTTGTGTTTCTGCTTGCTATGCGCTCCTTTACTGCTGCGCTTCCTTATCGCACTGTCCATTCAGTGCTCGATACATTTCTAGTTGGTTTCTATATAAAAATATTTTGAGATCGATTTTGGGGTAAAAAAAAAGCTGAGTCAACAGTGAGTAACAACTTTTACCTTCCAAAATCAACGCCATAAACAACTTTATTGATATTGAGCATTGAGGAACCCAAAAAGACTAGGGCTGGTGGTTTGTTGATTAAAAGAATCAATCAAAAAATACACGTAAACCCAGCTCCGAAACAGTTTATCCTCCAATCACCTCCACAACATTCTGCTAGAGCTAAAGGATGGAGAAAGCGATGTTCAGTTAGTAATACAGTAAAAAAACATTTTGCAGTTAATCAGTTGTTTGGTTTTGCACAAGTGAGTAACAAGAGCACTGAGTTCTGATGCAATGATAGGCATTTGAACAACAGTGAAACACACATAGGCTGATTAATTCAACTGTAGTCCACTGTCTGATGTAACAAATATTCCAATACCGCACTTTTAAAAAAAAGTGACACATTCTGAACAAATATTTCTGTAGCATCACTTAATCATCCAAGTTCCACGGCTCTGAAGCCTTCCAAACCGCTGTGGCACCACCCTAGAATCACTAGTAAATTGCTACCAATAATATAACCGACTAGACCATTAATCATCCACAGGATGCACTCCTCAAAACGGCCTTGAATTAGAATTAACATTAAATCGCCATTTTTTGCCTTTAGCTGTAAGATGAATACATCTTTTAACTAATATAAAATATGCGTTTCTTCTCTTTGATCCATTACTACTCTATTCAACTGGCAACTACAACAAAGTTTGAAAATATCACAAAAAATGATGATACGAACTGCTGCTAAGAGGCTACTTGCAATAAAGCATACTCCTTTGCAAACGGCAGCGATGCATGCTGGTATCAATGCCACAAAACCAGCACAATACGACAAAACAACATATCTATACTCACTACCAACTCAACAACTCATATCATACGCAGCCATAGGTCTATGTACATTGAACAAACCAATCTTAAACATAGTGATCAAACTGTTCCCTTTGATCCCAACTCCAATACTGGATTTTTTCATAGGTAAGATTTACTGTGGAGGTAACACTCATGAACAAGTGATTTCAACAGCTGATTCACTTTCACAACGTGGAATCAACAATATGATGTTATCATTAACAATTGAAAATTCAGAAGGTACAAAAAACATTGACATTGATCATATCATTAGCGAAACTTTGTTATCTATTGATAAGATTTTGAAACCACATTTATTGAAAATGTTTACTAGAAACGAAGTCAATGATGTTCCACCTGGATATATTGTTATTAAACCATCTGCTGTAATTGATGATCCTTATAATGTTTTATTGAATTACAACAAACCAGGATTTGAAGTTAAATGGAATAAACTAAATGAAAATTGTTCTAAAATTTGCTCGAGAGTTAATCAGCTAAATACAGAACTATCCAAACAGTTCCCAGACAGAGTTTCACCGCTTTTTGTAACTGTGATTGACGCGGAAAAATATGACTTACAGAAAGCTGTTTATAAACTTCAAAGAAACTTATTCCAAAAGTTTAATAAACCGAATCAACCTGTGTCAGTTGTTGGTACAATTCAAATGTATTTACAAGACTCCATGGAACAGATAAAGACAGAAGAATTGCTTGCAAAACAAGGAAACTATAGAGTTGGTTTGAAGTTAGTTAGAGGTGCCTATATTCATTCAGAGAAAAATAGATTCGAGATCATTCATTTAACGAAATCAAATACAGATAGATGTTACAATGCAGGTATTAAAAAAGTTATAACAGATATTTTTAAAAATGGATCAAACTCAATTTTAGGTCATCTAGTAGTTGCAAGTCATAATGAAGAATCTTCAAGATTAGTTTCAAATTTACTCAAAACATCCAATGATCCATATTTTAAATCAAATGTTGTATTAGGACAATTATTAGGAATGTGCGATGACTTAACTTATGATTTAGTTAATAATCATGGAATTAAAAATGTTATCAAATATGTTCCATGGGGACCACCTGTTGAAACAAAAGATTATTTATTAAGAAGATTACAAGAAAATGGGGATGCTGTTAGAAATGACAATGGTTGGCCATTAGTTAAAAATGTTGTTGGAGTGTTATGGAAAAGAGTTTTCAAATGAGCTTTTGAAGAGAATTATAAAATAATATATCTTGCGTTTTCTCCCGCTCAGATCACAATATTAATGTCTTCGCTCTTTTTTTTTTTTTTTTAGAAATAAACAATGAATTAATAATAACTAATTTTTTTTAGATTTTAACTTCTAGTTATTCTACAATATTAAAGCTTTAAAAAGTTGAAATGAAAAATGAAAATTTTTGGAATAAAAAAGAAAAACTTTTCTTATAATTCGAGATAAAGAATTATAAGTATCTTTAATAATGACATTGTCAACCATATTGTAATCTCTCATCACTTTCTTCTTCTTTTTCTAGCTTTTATCTCAAGATGATATATTTTCAATCAGATTTGCCTTATTATTTGATCTAAACCATTTACACCCACTTATTGCAATTAATGAAGTCTGATGTTTGATGAATGAGAATTAAAGCATAAAAACCCTTTTCAAGAGTTCAAGCTTATAACTGACTTAGATTTGATTTTATTGATTGTATATTATATTTATGATTTTTTCTGTTATTATAATAATAATTATCTTACTAGAAATAAATTCACCAAACTCACCATATTTCCGATTGATTATAAGTTTTAAATCTATTTTTGTATCAGATCTCTTGCTTCCAGCGCAATTAACTTGCTTGAATAACGATTAAGCTGTTGTTTTTGAGATCCACCTCCATTATGTTTGGAGTTTCTATGGTATAATCAATTAATTGTGTCAGATCTTGAAATGTAAACAGCATCTGCGTTAGGTAAATTACTCAAAACAGGCTTTTTTTTTTTTTGATTACAATTTACTGCAAATTATAAAGGTTTAGTTTGAATCATAATTGCCAGATATGGCTTATTTGTCAATGTTATTACATTTTGTTCATTCTCTATCTATCAGCTCTATCATTTTGTTGTAATATTAAACACACAGAAGACCAAAATCTAACTTTTGTTATAAACAGGAAACATATAATTGAACACCTCTACCATTTCATCAGTAATCAAATTCTCATTTGTTAAAATCTCATCATCATCATCATCATCATCATCATCGTCATCGTCATCGTCATCACCAAACATTTCGAGATCACTTGGTTGAAAATCATCATTTTCATCTTCATAATCTGACATTTGTTGTAATCCATGAGGAAAGTACTCAAAATAATCTGCATTTGGTTGTTGAATAATCATTTGTTTTTCATTATCATTATTGTAAAAATCTTCATCATCTTCATAAGAGTCATTTTCAGTATCAGATTCTTCGATAACTCTAGGTTCAGATAATGTTTTTCTTTTCTTTTCGAAATTTTCAATGGCGTTTCTATCGTATCTTGTATAATCAGATTCTTCTTCACTATAATTCATATTTTCCATAACTTCATCGCTATCAAGAGAATATTTATCATCTTCTTCACCCCCAAGTTCGTCATCATCATCATTATCAAGTTCATCACTTTCATAATATTCCCAAAGTTTATCCGAGTATGTAGGTTTCCATTCCCAATCATCTGTATAAAAATATTCCAAACATTCCAAATCATCAGGCACATCATAGTTTTTAATTTCATCCACACTAATCATTATAATTTCCATATTGTTTGGACTTGAATCATAAATTAATTTACTAGTTGATGAAGAATCAAACATTGGAACTTCAACCATATCAGAAAGGTCTTTATTATATTCCATTTTAATGAATGTATAAGCTGGTGACGATAAAGTATAATACCAATAAAGTTCTTCAAAATCTTTTCCCAGATCAGTCGGTAACTTTTCATAATATGGTGTTAATTCTAATTCATTGACTAAAGTTTCAACATAACCAATAGAATCATGAAAATCATCTCTTAATAATTGACGAGTTTCTTCAATGAAAACACGGAATGCTAATGGATTCTCTAGCAATTCATCATCTTCTGGTTTATCACTTATGAAAACAGATTCACTCTCAGTTTTTGTAACATCAACATCAGAATCGGCTTGACATGAAGATTGTGATTTTTGTAAGTTCCATATTTCTTCATCTTTTAAAAATTGTTTTAATAATTGTTCAGTTTTTGTTAATTTATATTTCCATAATGGTTCTCCTCTCTTGTGAAAAATCTCATTTTTAATAACTCTTGGTAGACTTGCATAATCATAAATTGAATCTTCTTCATCTTTAACAATTTCAATTGTATCATCTAAATGACGGAAATATTCTGCAAAAACAACATGTCTTTTCAAACCCAAATCAATAAAAGCTGATCGTATATGATGTGGCAAAATATTAATGGTATAGGTTCCATCAGTGTTAAAAAATTGTGGATTTAAACTGTTTTGGAACGTATCTAAAATTATTGATTTTAAAATATTTTCAATTATTGAGTTAGCTAAATACTCAAAATATTTTGAAGCTTGTGGAGATAGTCCCATAGGATAAACTCTGTTTAGTCTATTTATAGTATAATCTTCTTTCCTTATAAAAATTTTGGATAGATCTAATAATTTATCAAGATCAATTAATTTTTGTTTCATTTCAATGTTATCATTCCCATTTCCATTCTCCACTAAAATTTTATATTCTTTATCCTGTTTATTTTCCTTAGAATTAGTCATTCTAAACACATCTCTTTCCTTCTCAGCAATAATTTTCGCAAACTTCTCTTCCATTTCAATAAACCCATCATCGATTTCTCTAGCCATTGGAATTTCTTCATATTTCACCAATTTCATCCATTTTTTCTTCTTAAACTTCCGAAGTCCACGATTTAAAATATCGTAATATCTCTTAACTTCAATCAATGATTTAGTTTTGATTTTTTCTTGAATTTTATTTAGGTTATATCGACCATAACGTGAAAGGAATTCAAAGAAAACTTCTTTTTCTCGTACCGACCATTTACTACCCACAGATTCACATTTGAGTCCCAATGGTTGTTCCGTGGCACGATTAGGCAGATAAAGTTCTGTTGGTTTGATGTTATGTTTTGTATGGATCACTGATGATTTTAAATTTGAATGAGTTGGTTCACCAGTTAAAAAATGATGTGTTTCGTTGTTGAAAAAATCAATGTATTTGTTGGGCACAAGTGGCAGGTGGCTTTTATGTGGTAGTGTCTTCTCTTGCGACATTGTTCGGTGGTGGTTTACCTAGTTTATTGATATTATTTTACTTTATAAAAATATATTATATTATATATTTTTTTTCTCTACAGATGAGATGGAACTGAATAGCATAGAATGTATATGTATTGAGTTGAAGGTTCACCGGACGTATTTCGACAGGAAATCTTTGTGGGCCTTGCTATGAGTCATGTCGTTGACGTAGCTATCTGATGGATCAACTGGTTTGACTGGGGGTTTTTGTTTGAAGATTCTGTCGTTTCTCCATGACTTTCTCACAGGTTTGTTTGGGTTCAGCAGTGGATTGGACTCGATGGCTCGCTGCTCCAGTTCTGCCTGCTTCTCCTGCTCTGCTTTCTGTGCTCGCTCTTGTTTTATTTTAGCTAGTTCTTGTAGTAGTTCTTCGTCATCATCTTCAGACTCTGATTCATCATCATCATCATCATCATCATCATCTTCTTCTTCTTCTTCACTATTATCACTTTTTAAGTTTTGATTATCCAATTCTTTCTCCTCTATATCTTCACTCTTCTCTTCCTGCAGATCAAACTTGTCCGGTATTCTCAGTCTTTTGACCTCACGCTCCTCCAATTCTTGCTTCAACTCTTCGTACTTCAACTTGAGCTGTTCGTCTCTAAACTTCAACTTAGTGTGTCCTGCAACTCTCCTGGCATGTGCAATCGACGTCACAGTGTCTCTTCCCTTTCTGCTTTCGAATGTTGGCTTGTGGTTTGTGGTCATTTTGTTTCTCTTCTGTTGATACTATTGATCTTTAGAAATAAAAATAAATTAAAAATAAACCTAAGCTATAAACACAGTAATTAAACGAACAAAAGATGATTTCAGTCCGCGATTTTGCCTACCATGAGACACACCCACTGCACTACGGCCTGCTGCAAGATAAATATGACAGAGAATCGCCTCCATGGACACCTTCATCTCCACAACAGACTGAACAAGATGAAGAAGATATTTATGGCAAAGCAGTTGCAATATTCGAGTTTACTGCTGAAAATAAGAACGAGATGAGCCTTGTGCCTGGACAGATGGTGTGGGTGAGCTACAGACACGGCCAAGGATGGCTGGTGGCGGAAGATTTGAGTTCAGGAGAGACTGGGCTGGTGCCTGAAGAGTATGTGCAGTTTGTTTATGAAGAAGAAGAAGAAGAAGAAGAAGAAGAGGCAACGAGGTTTATGGGTGGGTTACTGAGTAGTAGTGATTTTGCTGAGATGGAGGAGAGTGCTGATGTGTATGTTGCACAGGAAGCAGAAGACGACGACGATGAATGGGAGGATGAAGATGATGATGAATTACCAGCTATAGAGAAACTAGAATTAAAAGGATGAATCTACTACTGAATAAAATGATATGTCATTCTAGTTATTATACAAAGAGTTGTTGTTGTTGTTGTTGTTGTTGTTTTTTGGTTTTATTCGTCATCACTTTGGATCTGTTCTTCCCAATTGTTTTCATCCACTGCATCATCCACTTCATCTTCATCTTCATGTTCTAATTGAACTGATTCCAATTCTCCAAGAATATGTTGTGCTTGTGACAAAACATCTGGATCCACATCATAAACTTGACTTAATTTCACAACATTGATTAAATTACGTTTGATGATTTGAAAATTTGGTTTAAATTCATCTTGAATCATGATATTAAATTCATCAAATTTATCATAATCAAATTCAACACCAGTTCTATCAAATTGGGTTCTTTTAACGTATAAATAATGAGCAAATGCTTCCAAATGCAAAGAATCAACGTTGTCTTGATCAATATCTCTAACAGATGAAGCGATTTGTGCAGCTATCTCATAAATCCCTAATTCAATAGCTAATTTAGATAATGTTAATAAGGGCTGAATCATTTCAATATATTCATTATCAATCCCTTGATTTTCCAATTGTAGTTTTTTCAATTGAAACAATTCCCAAGATTTATTGATCGATTCTTTTGCCTCATTAATACGTTGTTGAGAAATTCTAATTGATGCTAATAATGACCAAGTTTCTGGATTTTCATTATTTAGTTCCAAAGATTTTTCAATCAATTCATTACATTTACTCTCAGCTTCATCTTCCATACATAAATCAGTCATATAAATCTCAATCTGTGCAAATAAACCTTGGTTTATCTTCTTAACAACTTCTGAATCACTGATATTAGCATTGAATAATTGATTTAGTCCTGTTTGAATCAATTTCACACCTTCTGCACCACCAACTATTTGACCAAAATAAAAAAACTTCTCCGTCCCTATTTCTCCCTTTGGGTCCAGTTCAATAGCTTTGTTAAGATGTTTATAAGCTTTTTCAACGTTTCCTACTTCCAAATAAGTTTCAGCTAATAGCTGTAAATAAGATGCGTCATTATTATACTCTTTGTAATGCTGTTTTAATAGGGACAAAGCTTTTGAGTGTTCTCCTATGGCAGCAAACATATTGAGCTGCGCTATAAGTTCTTCTAGTTGCATTTTGAGAGTGTGAAAGCAGTTTTAACGAGTAGCTCAAAGCTTCAGAAATTTTTTTTTTGTCAAATAAATTTTTTTTTTCCCACTTACATACAAATAAAGAAGAGAAGAAAAGACAGAATGGATTACAAAGAAGAACAGCAGCAAGAAATAGAAATCTTACAGTCGATATACCCAGACGAGTTGGAAGTGGAAAGCGAAAACAAGTTTTCCATCTTGCTGAAACTGGAAACTCCAAGTGAGCGTGTTCACTGGCTTAAATTGTTGATCAACTACCCAGAAACTTATCCAGATGTTGCACCAGAATTGGATGTTGAAGTGGCTGAAGGGTTATCACAAGATGGAGATGAACATGAGTATGAAGAAAGTGAAGAAGAAGACAGTGATGATGAAGGAAATGGTGGTGAAAGTCATAAATTGGTATTGATATCAGAGATTATTGAATTTGATGAAGAAGATTTAGAACAGTTTAAAAACAAATTGATTGAGTTGGCAGAAGAACAATTAGGAATGCCATCTGTTTTTGCAATTGCCTCTTCATTAAAGGAAATAGCGGAAGATACATTTGTCAGTAAAATGAATATTGAACAAAAAAAGTACGATGATGAGTTACTTGCGAAAGAAAGAGAAGAACAAAAGAAATTTTATGGTACAAAAGTCACTGTTGAGACTTATAATGCATGGAGAGAGAAATTTCGTAAAGAAATGGGTTATGATCAAAGAATAGAAAAAAGATTGGAAAAACTTCATCATGGCAAAATGACAGGGAAAGAGATTTTCGAGAAAGGATTGGCCAACGAAGATGATTTACTTGATGAATCAATGAATAAGTTGAGTATATAAACTAGTATATAAACATTGTTAATCTATTGATATTAAATTTACAATTCTCCAGAAGCAGCAATGGTCAATTTAGTTTTGGTAGCACCAGAGTTTGAACCATAAGATTCAATTTGTTTGACGACATCCATCCCTTCAATGACTTCACCAAAGACAACGTGTTTGCCATCTAACCATGGACATGGGACAGTGGTAATAAAGAATTGAGAACCATTGGTGTTTGGACCAGCATTGGCCATTGATAATAAACCAGCTTTGGTGTGTTTTTTAGCAAAGTTTTCATCAGCAAATTTTGTACCGTAGATGGATTTACCACCAGTACCGTTATGGTTAGTGAAATCACCACCTTGCAACATGAATTGAGGAATGACTCTGTGGAATGAAGAACCAGCATAACCAAAACCTTTTTCACCAGTAGCTAAAGCCCTGAAGTTTTCAGCGGTTTTTGGAACAACATCGTTGTATAATTGGAAAACAATTCTACCTAATGATTCACCGTTGGAGGTGACGTCGAAGTAAACTTTGGACATTTTATAAAATTTGAATTTTGTGAGTAATTGAGTGAAACTAGTTAAAGTTATGTTGCGTTGGAAGGTGGCAAAATTTAGTGGACGAATTTGCTTTTTTATATTCTTAGAAAAAAAAAAAAAGATTGAATTCTATGGAAAACATATAAAAGTTCCATTTTGGGGAACAAGCTGAAAATGGAAGTTTTTTGAAAGGTTTAGCTGTTTTTTGAACGTTGCGTCATGTTGCGTTTTTTTCTGTGAAAACAAAATTTAGTCACGTGGTAAGCTTGATTATTAAGACATTAATCACGTGTTTGGTTTTCTTGACCTTTAAAAGAAGAAAAAGCTACTATTGTATCGCAACAGTCAATGCTGCAATATTTATATATAAATATGGCTTTACCAATATCAGTTTTCATTCCCGTTTACTAGTAAGTTCATTTTCTGTTTAATGATGAATGCAATTTATACTCTTTAATCAAGATCAAACACAGCAATCCACATACAGCAGACAATAAACCAAACAAAAAAACCTTCTTAACGCTGCTAGCGTAAACATCGACCAAAGTCTGTTTCACAAACTCTGGTGCTCCATTATGGATATATTCTGCTGAATGTCTTGCTTTATAAATAATTTCTTTTAATTCTGACAATTCATAACCTTCATCAACAAATTTCAAAACACGCTTGTTCAATAAAATATCCAAAAATTTACTGAAAACAGCCGATCCAATACTAACACCAATCGTAGACCCACAAGATCTGAATAAATAAGAAATTGAAGTTGTAGAAGCTTGATGTTCAATTGGAACAGCAGCAATTAATGCCAATAGAGTAGCTGTGATAATAACACTCAAACCAACACCTGGAACAAGCAACAACATATATTGTTCCCAAACACTAACTTGTGGAGTAACTATCAAAATTTTAAGAGTACCAAGTAAAACAATAATACCACTTAATAGTAATAAAGCATAATATTTACCAGTTTTTCTCATATAAATACCAGCACCTAAAGAACCAATAACAATTGAAAAAAAGTTTGGAGCATATCTTTTACCAACTTCATTTGATTCCATATTTAAAACTGTAGTGAAATAAACTGGAACAAAATAATAAATTGTAAATTGAGTAACACAATAGAAAAAATTAGCAAACGAAGCACCAAAAACTGAGCCATTTTTCAAAAATTTCAATGGTAAAATTGGTAATTTCACCGTTACTTCAGTGTAAATGAAAACAATAAATGAGACTAAGGTAATAATCCCTAAAATAAAAGCTTTAAAGTTTAAAATTAAGGACCATTGTAATTCATTATTACCAATAACACTAGTACCAGTCAAAAATGAAACTAAAAACACAATTAAACTGATCGAACCTTGCCAATCAATCAGTTTCAATTTCTTACGAATATCATCACCTTTAACACCTAAACCAGCAGATCTTTCAGGTAAAATAAGATAAATATGAATCATTGCAGTACTAAATAATGAAATTGGCACTTGTATCAAAAATGCACCTCTCCATCCTCCAACACTTTCATGAACAGCAAACCAACCACCAATAATTGCACCAATAGCAGTACCTAAACCAAAATTAATGTTCATTATACCTTGATACATCCCACGGTCTTTTAAATTAACAATATCACTTGTAGTGATGGAACTTAATGATGTTAAACCACCACCACCAATACCACTAATAAATCTACCTAAAATCAACAATTCAACATTTGGTGATAAATAACATAAAAAACAACCAAATGCAAATGTTAGGTTACAGAATAATAGTAGTGCACGACGACCAAAAATATCACTTAATTTTCCATACAGTGGTTGGAAAGTTGCACTTGAAACTAAATAACTAGTCGCAATCCACGATATCTTTGGTAAAGCATTGAATTCAGAAGCAATTAATGATAATAATGTTGTAACAATTGTACCATCTAAAGATGCCAAAAAAACACCAATACACATTGATGAAAAGATTATATTGATTTGTCTTTGTGGGATCAAAGTTTCACTTGAAAGATGATCTTCTGGCAAAGGAGGTATGGAATTGTATTCTAATTGATCTTCTTCTAATTCAGCAGCGACAAAACCTGGGAGATCGGTGGAAGGATCCTGCACGATCTCTGAACGGATTCCTTTAAGCAAAGGTTCTTTGGACATTTTTGAGCAGTTTTAAGGCACTGCACTGAAATACAGAGTCGAGACAAAAGGAAAAAACAAGGAGAATAGTTTATGATATTGAGAATTTTTTTTTTTTTTTTTTTTTTACCATCTGAAATCTGAGAGATAACGAGTTTTCTGTTTATTCTGTTTTGGGCTATTGAAGCGAAGTGGGAAGAGATTTGACAGTTTAGTATTTATGGTCCTCGTAACTTGTAGCTCGTTGACAAATCATTATTGTTCAATATGTACTGTTGATGAGCTGTTGAACTTTTTCTTTCCAAGTTCCAATTACTACAGTCAAAGAGCTTTATGGATATACATTTTAGATCTTACTGTATAAGTTTAAGCCCCGAATTCTATGTACAAGTATCAAATAAATTATAAAACAACCAAACATTTCATCTTTTGAAAACATTGTTAAAACATTGTTAAAACATTGTTAAAACATTGTTAAAACATCAATACTTCTGAATAATACCTTACTTCATGTAGCCTTCTTCTCGATTTGAGCTTTAACAAACACCAATCACGACCCATCAACATCGTTTACTTTGATCTCGGGTACTCTTTTGACCAAATCATCAATCGTGTCTTTGACCATCTTAGACTCTTCATCCAATCTTTTCAACACACTTTCAAAACCAGCCTTCCCCTTGATCGCATTTTTCTCAAACATATCAACACACCAACTCTCTAATTTATTACACAACTGGCTCCATCCAGCATACGCAACAATTTTGGCCTCCTGATCAAATTTAGTGAAATTTCCCTCATCAGAATATTTAACTGTCTCATAAACTTTCACCAATGAGCTATAATTCAAATTAACACTTCTCATAGTCAAAGTTTTAGCTTTTAAATCCACCACAGAAACTTCCCGAATATAACTCACATTGCTTCCCAATAAACTTTGTAGCCAACCAGGAATCTTTTGCTTACAAGTGATTAGTCTCTCTGTATATAATCTTCCATCCAACACTTCACGACGAAGAACATCCACTGCAACAACATGAGTTGAGATCTCGTTCGGGTATTTGACCCAGTTTGCTGCTGTAATTTGTGTCCATGGATAACTGAAAGTGGTTGTGTTTTCAAACAATTTCATTTTGACGTCTAGTATCTTAATTCTCTATGATTCTATTAAACTGTATCTTTAATTATCAGTCTTGAAAACTGGATATTCGATATTTAAAATAAAATTTCAAAGCAATTTCAATTTTCTTCTCAAAAAAGAAATTCTCGAAATTCCAAATTGGTAGTGACACATTTTTCAGTTGTAAGTTATAAGTTATAATACATTCAAATTATACATTGTACAAGCTACAAGTTTACCAAAACAGCCAGTTAACTAAAACAAAGCTTATATTTTTATATTTGATGTCATTCAAATCGCGAGTCTCCAGAAATAAAATCGGCTCGTTTCTTCACAAAACTGGTTCCACGAGGTTTACACACAAAACTAATTAAATTGAGTATGATATTCCCAGTGGTAAATCCATTGATCTCTTGCTCACTTTTGGGTAGCCTGAAATTTCTGATAAACTCTCTAGTGGTCTGTTGTGTCATTGCAAAATAGGTGTGATATAAAATTAATAAAAATGGATAACACCACAACAATATGCCTAAAATAGCATTAACAAAACTCATCGGTGTCTGTTGCAATGCTTTCTTGAAACTTCCAGCTTCTCTATTGATAACAAACAAATGGTAAAAAGAGCAACTGATGTAATAAACACAAGTCAAGTTCCCAAATATTAAAAATCCATAAAAATACCCATAATTACGCTCACCAACACAATTATTCAAGTATTTACAATGGTGATCATGTCCTGCAACACACTGATCACATTTAGAACAGTGGAATGTTCGTGGTGTCCTCCAGATCCTGCAAGTGCGACAATATTTCACATCAAGCTCTCTTGAAGAGTTTTTGTTAGCTGGGATGCTAATTACATTAAGATATTCTTCTGGAATGATATTATGATCTGTTAAGTGTACATTTCGCGGTAAAACCTGTTTCCTGGTTAGTAAACTGTATCAAAACACTGTATTCCTTTAAGAACTTCTGGATTTGTATTACATACACCTGGGTCAACTACTGCTGCTTTCACGAAAGACACAAAACCAACACACCACACATAAACAAATAGTACCACAACAGCAGGAGAGACATTTCCCCATAACCAACTGGCTCTTAAAAATGTTAGTTTTTATATCAGACGATTTCAGTGTTGTACCTACTCAAAAACACAAAATAAAACCAACGGCACTACCATAAGTACCATACAAATCGCTGAAACAGGGATACCTTTTGTCATCCGCCATCTTCCTCCACCAAAAAACAAGATTCTAGTGCTCGACCAATGTTGATAATTTTTGTGTCTTCCTCCTTCAATTTCAAATCCTGTTGCTCCAGGATCAGTTAAAATCCACCGCAACACTCTTTTCAACACACCATCCTCTCTACCACTGTTCTCTTTTTTCTTTCCAACTCGCCGTATCATCTTATCAATTTCAAAAAAAAAAAAAATTTGAAAAAATAACATAAACAGAAAGACAATTTTTTATAATTATTTTGCTCTGTCGAAACAAATGAAACCACAAAATGTCATCGAAAATTCCATTCATATATAAACTCACCGCTGCTTCTTTAATACTTCCTGCAACAGCTTATTTTGCATTAGATACATACACACACAAAACTCAATTTCAAATGCCTGCATCATGGCCATTCAAAGCAAAATTCTATACAAATTTAAGTGTTCTTTTCAACAAATTAAATGATTCAGATGGTGCTGTTCGCTCGTTAAACACCACATTACGTGTAATTGGAGATGCAGATGGTCATTCAATTGATAAATCCAATCCAACTGAAAGAAATGGGAAATTTGTGTTGTTGCCACCAAAAGAACTATCTAAAAAATCTAAAGATTGGCAAACTGCTTATGTCGATATAATCATATCTTTGGCGCTAGAGAAGTATTCTACCGGTGATATTAGTAATTGTATGAAGCTGTTGTATTATTCATTAATTGTGCCGATTGATTTGGGTGATGTTGAGTTAAGATCGAGAAGTTTAAGATTGATTGGGAAGATTTATTTGAGGAATGGGGATGTTAAAAAAGCTGAAGAATATATTATTGATTGTATTAATTATAATGGTGTTCATAAAGATGTTCAGTTTGTTGATCATGGGAAATTGGAAGTTAAAAAAGGATTGAATAAAGAAGTTTTTGAAAGTTTGATTGTTTTGAGTGAGATTAAATTGGCAAATAATGATGTTAATGATTCTTTAGTGATTTTAGAAAATTTGAAATCTATTGTTGGTAAAAATCATCAGTTTGATGAAGCTAAAGTTTTGAGGAAACTTGGTGATGTTTATTTTAAAAAAGGTGATTTATCCAAAGCCATTTTGAATTATAATAATAGTTTACAGGAATCTTTACAAGGTGATGACTTCACTAAAAAAAAAGTTATGGAGAAACTGTTGAAATGTTATGAACAATTGAATGATGAACAGAATAGTTGTGCAATCAAAGATGTGCTGAACAGTTTAGATTTAGAGACAGAAAAGGAAGAAAAATTCATTATTTTAAAGTCTTTATTTCTTACAGATGATTAGAATTCATTATCATTAGTTATTATCATTATTAATGAACCTTCATTTCGATTCCTTTTTGTTGTTAGTGTTTTTATTATCACTATTATTGTCATTTATTTGATCCCAAAAACCATGTTTTAGTTGGTTCATCTTCATTATCATCACCATAGATATTAAGTTTATATTTATTATTTGATTTACCATATAAATCAATCTTAAGTTTGTTTTCCTGTGGTTTATCTTTTTTGAAAAAAAGATAGGTAGAATCTTCACCGTTCATATCTTTTTCTTCATGATTGCTCTTTGAACTTTCATTAGTTTTTTCAACCAAATGTTGATTACTTTTATGATGCTCATTTAATGATTCTTCAATCAATGATTTATCAAACAATGAAGTTGATTTCTTTTTATTTTGTAAAGTACTTGAAGAATCATTTTTAGCAGTACCCATGGAAACTTCAGACGACATTGCACTTAACAATTTAGATAATGAATCATTTGAACCTGAATTACGATTCAAACTTTGACTTGAACGATTTAAGTTCGATAAATTAGTTGATGAAGGCAATGATGGAATTGAATTAGTTTTTGATAATTTAGAAAAAGATCCTGGTAAAACAGTTAAGTCTTCTGATAAACTATTGCTTGAACTATTATTTGATGAAATTGATTCTAAATCTGGTAAATTTTCCATATCATCAAAAAACGTATCTGTTATTTGTAAAGGTTCTGATTCTCCCCGAATAAAGTTACCATCAATGAAAGCATCGTTGATTCCATCATTAATATCAATATTTTGGAATCTTGGTGTTGTTGATGATTTATTATCAACTATTATTTTTGGTATCGGCGAAGGTTGATTTATCTGTTTAGTCACAACTGAGTCATTAATGTGTCTGCTGCATCTACTTTGCTGCTGTGATTTCAGCAATGGATGTCTTGGATCTGTAAATAACGAAGAAGATCTAAACCTTCTGCTTGGGTTCACATTGAAAGTAATACCATCGTCATCCGAATCCGAGTCTGAATCATTATCACTTGATTTTTGGGAAAGTTTTGAGTTCAAGAATGATTTTGAGTCAAAGTTTCTATAATTGTTGCTGATTGTGGTGGTTGTAAACATATCATTATTTCTATGGAAATCTAAGTGTGATTCTTTTTTATTATTGAAAGTAGTTTGTAGTGAATGGAATGCGTCTAAGTTTTTATCAAATAGATCAACAGAATGGAAAAATCCTTCAGTTGTTTTCAATGGAATTTCAATATCAGTCTCTAGTAATTTCCAGTGGTAATGTTGTAAATTCTTTGAAACAGAATCAGTTGGTTTAGCAATAGTCATAGAAGTCAAAGGTATCTCCACATATAAAGGTCTCCCCATCAATTTCGACACTAAAGTCCGTACACACGCACCATGTGTCATCAATAGTATTATATTTGAAACCTCTGGATCATTTTCCACTATAGCTTTGCATTCATTTTTTACTATGGAAATCAATCCATGACTTAATCTTGTGTATTGTTGTAATAAACTTTCACTGAAACAACCAGGGTTCCCATTCAAATAACTTCGATGTAAATCTAATTCTATCTGTACTTTAGAATTTCTATAAAGAGCAACATTTGACGTTAGGTATTGAACGGCATATTCCAATAAAGAATTCCCATTGTCATTTGGTGGATATAAATTTATATCCAAATCTGAACTTAACCATTCACTCAACACTTGGTCAATACTCAAAGTGATTTTAATCAGTTTGTTTTTATTAATGGCGTTTTCATCGTTGAAGTCATCCAAAGTATGTTTTTTCACGATCTGATCAATGACAAATTTCACCGTTTGGACACACCTGAGGTATGGTGAAACATGAAACTTCAAATGAATAGTGCTTGCCTGCTGATGATTGTAGATATATGATAGTAGACGTGTACCCATCTCAGATGACTGTGTGTATCCGTTATTGGACTTGTTTCCAGTGGATTCAAACGTGGCTAGTGGAGGATTATACGAGTCGTACTCGTTGTAGTTGTACGGGTTGAAACTGAGACCTGCACGGGACCCCAGCGAGCTATGAGCAGCCTGAGAGTGATTAAAGTCAATGGAAGAGATGGTGGTTGCGATCTTGTCGCTTCTTTGCGCGTGCCTGAGCACAAAGAGCGAGTCCATGGGCATGCTGCTATGATGATGTTGATAGATTGCAAAGTGAAACAAAAAATAGATTTGAAAAAAAAAACAAAGACGAGCTGGAGGTGGCAGGGTGTAACTCAAAAATAGTGGAAGCTGTGTCCGCTGTGTGTAGAAGTCAGCAGTGGTTGTTGAGGACGTTGGGAAGCTCGTTGTTGTAGTATCTTGCGTGCAGCCAGCATTTATCAAATAATTTTATTGTGTGTCATCATTCATGTGAAAACATCATGAGTTGTCTACAGGCGGAGGTTTAGGCAGAGCTCTGCCTAGCTGGAGCTCAAATTTCTAGCAGTCTTTTTCAATTTTTACAAAAAAGTTCCGCCTAGCACCATCTGCTGCGGTAGTTCTACTGCTCAATATTATTATAAATGCTCTAGTGAATAATTTTAGGCAGAAACTGTTGCTGCTGCTCAAACTAATTGATGTAGCTGCACAATATTTAGCTTATTATCTATAACATGATCTTCTTGAACAATTACTACAAGAAACACAACTGCAAGAACCACAAGTACTACAAGAACACTAGAAAATGATAGACAAGAGCAAGAAGGGATACAACGACCACAGTGAACTAACAGAGGAGGAGCTTGAACTGTTCAAAGCAAAAACACTGGAGGCGAAAGAGCTTTCATACTCGCCATACTCGAGATTCAAGTATGTATCAACAAACAAACTTGTTATTATGATTTTGACAAATGTTTAAATAGAACTAATATTCTCTTTAAGAGTAGGATGCGCTATTCTCACAACATCAGGCAAGATTATCCAAGGTGCTAACGTTGAAAACGCTTCATACGGGGCATCAGTCTGTGCTGAAAGATCCACTATTTGTACTGCGGTGACTTCAGGAGAGCGCTCTTTCAAAGCAATTGGTATCTCCAGTGATTTAGAAGAAATTATCACTCCTTGCGGGATCTGTAGACAGTTCATCAGAGAGTTTGGTCGTGATATCCCTGTTTTCATGTTCAAAAGCAATGGAGATTTCGTGAAAATGCACTTGGATGATCTTCTACCATTGAGTTTTGGACCTGAGCAGCTAGATGAGCTTTAGTACACTTGAAACTACCAATATATTACACAATAGAAGCACCATTTGTATACTTATTACTTCTATTGTTTAGTTAACTATGATCTTTTTACATCCACACACCATCAAAATTTTATTTCAAAATTCAAATTAGGACTTGAAAATTTATTCATCATCGTAATTAAACAGTATCAAATCGTAAAAGAATAAGAAACCATGAGCGAAGCAGAAACAGTTACAGAGACCACACACATCTGTGCGTCTCCACGTTGCGGCAAAGAAACAACCTCAGAACTAAAATGTCCTATTTGTCTTAAACAAGGCCTTACAAATTATTTCTGTGATTCCAAATGTTTTAAAGAAACTTATGCTATTCATAGTGCAATTCATAAAAAAGATGGTGTAGACACCTATGATCCATTTCCAGAATTTAAATATAGAGGTAGTTTAAGACCAGTATATCCTTTAGCTCCGAGACGTGAAGTTCCAGCTCATATTCCTCGTCCAGATTACGCTTTAGATGGTAACCCAGTAAGTGAACATATCAGTGATAGAATTGGTAAGATTCCTGAATATAATAAAACAGAACAAAAGAAAATTAGAAAAGCTGCTATGATGGGTAGAGAAATCTTAGATATCGCTGCTGCTGCTGTTAAACCAGGTATTACCACCGAAGAAATTGATGAAATTGTTCACAATGAAACCATTAAAAGGAATGCTTATCCTTCAACTTTAAACTATTACAACTATACAAAATCAGTTTGTACTTCAATTAATGAGGTTATTTGTCATGGTGTTCCAGATAAAAGACCTTTACAAGACGGTGATATTGTGAACATTGATATTTCTTTATTTGTTGATGGTGTTCATGCTGACTTGAATGAGACTTATTATGTTGGTACTCCTTCCAAAGATGCAATTAATGTTGTTGAAACTGCTAGAGAATGTTTAAACTTAGCCATCAAACATTGTAAACCAGGCGTCACTTTCAGATCTCTTGGTGATATCATTGAAGCACATGCAAAGAAAAATGGGTGCTCAGTAGTGCGTACTTATTGTGGTCATGGTGTTGGTAAATTGTTTCATTGTGCTCCTCAAGTTTCCCATTACGCTAACAACAAAAGTGCTGGTATAATGAAACCAGGTATGGTTTTCACGATTGAACCAATGATCAACTTAGGAACATACAGAGACACTCAATGGCCAGATGACTGGACTGTATCCACTGTTGATGGTAAATTAAGTGCTCAATTTGAACATGAACTGCTAGTGAATGAGAATGGTGTTGAAATCTTGAGTGCAAGAAACAAAAAGAGTCCTGGTGGTCCAGTTCCAAGAATCAAATAGAAAAATGGATTAGATGTACATATAACTATAAACGTAAACGAGCATGTGATACTCTTGTGAATGTATTCCACCACTCTACTGCTTGCTTTGATCATCAATACTCTGTTGGTTGTTCGATGAATCAAAGTGCTCAGGGTAATCTTTAATTTTGGAAAATTTCCAACTTTTTTTCCAACGCGTTTCGATCTTTTGCAATAGAAAAATAATTTAAAAAATTGCAGTATTAATAAAAGTTGTTAAAACATCATCAATCCAACAATGTCTTCTTCTTTGCAATTGCTTAATCCAAAAGCAGAATCTTTGAGACGTGATGCTGCTCTACAAGTTAACGCTGCAGCAGCACAAGGCTTGCAACAGGTTTTAGAAACTAATTTAGGTCCAAAAGGTACTTTAAAAATGTTAGTTGATGGAGCTGGTAATATCAAATTGACTAAAGATGGTAAAGTCTTGTTATCTGAAATGCAAATACAACACCCAACTGCAGTTATGATTGCAAGAGCCGCTTCAGCGCAAGATGAAATCACTGGTGATGGTACAACTACAGTTGTTTTATTAGTTGGTGAATTATTAAAACAAGCTTTAAGATACACTTCTGAAGGTGTTCATCCACGTATCATCACTGATGGGTTTGAAATTGCAAGACGTGCTACTTTGAAATATTTAGAAGAGTTTAAACTTGGTAAAGAAGAATTAGAAAGAGAATTATTATTACAAGTTGCAAGATCATCTTTAGCTACTAAAGTTTCACAAGAAGTTGCTGAAGTCTTGACACCAATAGTCACTGATGCAGTGCTAAACATTCAAACAAAAGATTCATTAGACTTACATATGGTTGAAATAATGCAAATGCAACATGGTAGTGCAAAAGACTCAGAATTAATTAAAGGTTTAGTTTTAGATCATGGTGCAAGACATCCAGATATGCCAAAAACTATCAAAAACGCACATGTTTTGATTTTAAATGTCAGTTTAGAGTATGAGAAAACTGAAGTAAATTCAAGCTTCTTTTATAGTTCAGCAGAACAAAGAGATAAATTAGTTGAATCTGAAAGAAAATTTGTTGATGATAAATTGAGAAAAATTATTGAATTGAAGAATGAAGTTGTTGGTTTAAACTCAGATTCAGGATTTGTTATAATCAATCAAAAGGGTATTGATCCAATGTCATTAGATGTTTTAGCCAAACATAATATTTTTGCATTAAGAAGAGCCAAAAGACGTAATATGGAGCGTTTACAACTGATCACAGGAGGTGAAGCACAAAATTCTGTTGATGATTTAACTCCAGCTATATTAGGATTCTCAGGTTTAGTTTATGAACAAACAATTGGTGAAGAAAAATTCACTTTTGTTACTGAGAATAAAGAACCCAAATCAGTCACAGTTTTGATAAAAGGTGCAAGTAACCATGTTTTACAACAGACTAAAGATGCAGTTAGGGATGGTTTGAGAGCTGTTGCAAATGTTATAAAAGATGAAGGTGTTGTTCCAGGTGCTGGTTCATTTTTCATTGCTGCAAATGATTATTTAAATAAAAATTTATCAAATTTATCAAAAGGTCGTACTAAAACTGGTGTTGAAGCATTCTCAGAAGCTTTATTAGTGATTCCAAAAACTTTAGTTAAAAATTCGGGCTTTGATTCATTGGATGTTATTTCTAATTGTCAAGATGAATTGGAAGAAGGTAGAACTATTGGTATTGATTTGAATTCAGGTGATTCATGTGATCCAACTATCGAGGGTATTTGGGATTCTTTTAGAGTTTTAAGAAACGCAATCACCTCAGCTGTTGGGATTGCAAGTAATTTATTGTTATGTGATGAATTATTGAAAGCTGGTCGTTCTTCATTAAAACAAGATGGTCATCAAGGTCCACCAGGACAATAAGAAACCTTTGATTTGAAAGGAATTTTTATTTTAGTAATATTGATACCTACCATAAGATCTTTTTTTTTTTTTTAGGTTGAAGGAATGATTTATAAAATACGTGCTCATGTACTAAACCTTATCGAACATATTTTTCTCTATGTAACTACTAACCACATAGTTCACTTCTATAAATTCAGCATCATTGCTTGAATTGTGTTTATTTAATTGAATCGGGTTGAAGACATGATATTGAAACATACTTTAGGTTTCAACTTGTTAACTAGTACTAAGAGTATGCTTACAATTTGATTTAGGTACCGTTCAAACTTCAAGGACCAATCACTAGCAACTCAAACCCCATATCTAGCATATAATATGACATGTAGTCCTTCATAAAGGCAACTGTATTATGTAGACTAGCAAAATACTTTTAATATTTCCATTTATACCCATTATTTCTTTTAGGTTTTCGCACCAAAGTCATGCCATTCATATGTAACACTTACACAAACAGACACAAAATGATAAAATTTTGATCCTGGACAAATCTAAGACTCGCTGTAGAGAACTACCAAGTGCACAGTGTATACTATACATAATTGCTTAAGCGTCAGAGCTTGTAGGTCACAGCATCCAAAGGCAGTGTTCAAACTTCAGTGTTCAGGAATCAGTGTTAAGACCATCGAAGTGTGAATTATACGATAATAATTTCTTACACTCTTTCGTATTTTTGGTGTTCCTCAGTTGTCTTGTTCAGAGACAAGGCTAAATAAAAATTTCAATTAAATTGGACGTTGAAGCTGAGTAAATACTAAATACTAAATACTAGTACATACTAGTTATTTCCCACGAGACAATTGAGCTTTAATAGAAGACAAAAAAATAAAGAGACAATTTACTGAGAGTTTAGTTTGCCAGGAGATAGCTCGACTGTGATTCCCATTAATTCGAATTGTCAAGTCACTACAACCTTCAGCTTTAATGTTGTAAATAAATCACGATTTATTATTATGATTTGAACTTTGGAGAGTGAGTTTGGTAAAATTTTCAATTATGCACTATGTAGTATCATGTACATAGGACTCTGAATTTTCAGAGTCTCAGTCTTTAGGTTTGACATTAAGACTCTGGCCTCTTTGAGACTCTGTAGCTACACGCAAAGTTAAGTTTCTAGAAGCCTTTAAAAAGAGCCGGAGAAAAATTTTCATTGTTCGTAGAAGCACATGGCATTTGAACGGCTTTCCACATGAGCTGCAGCGCAGCAGCCAGTCGAGCGAGCTTTACAATATTTTGGCACAATAGCATTATTAAACTATGTATACAGTACCTGAGTATTACTATTGAAGTTTGAAGTTTGAACTTTAGATGTTGTACGGGTACCTAAAATTGCTCGCTTACAAGCGCCTGGCGAGCAGCTGACACTGAGCTAAAACATTACCTTCAGACTGGAAACTTCCGGTATACTTGATGATCAAGCTATCAAGAATTAACAATCCTCCTCTCAAAAGCAGTTGATTTGCAATTCAATTGCTAATTTTAATTTGATTAATTAGTAGATGCAAACAAAAAAATTCAGCTTGTTCTTTATTTTGTTAATTGTACTGGACTAGTTATAGTAGTACTATGAATATATTATTATACTGAACAACTAGATTCATGTAACTTTTTTTGTTGTCTTTTGCAATACTGAAGTCCAACAAAAATTATATCTTTTAGTTGTTCATGATACCATTAGACACTATCACCAAACAATTGCAAAACAAAACTCTGGTTTACCCAAATGGTACTTCAGCTAATAAACTGTGATATTAGGAATATAAGATGTGAATCAGTTTCCACTAATTTAAAGGCGGATCAAGTTTCCACAGCTTTTTCTCAAGTTTAGTTGATTGTTGCTTTAAATTTGGAATCACAGCTATTGTACTATATATAATTATTTTGAGCTTCGACAAAGTTATTAAGAGATGATCAGATGAATTTTATTATTTAATAAGTAAAGAATTTAGGTATTGATTACTAAGCTCCCTGAACTCATGAAAAAAAACAACGCCAATTATACTGTTGTTATAACTAATGTAATGCTCTATATCCAATGCATTTCTAGTTATAATAAGCAAGAGTCTGAAATATATAAGTAATTTGTATGTCACATATTCAATTCAATTTTTCATATATTCCATAAGTTAATCAACAATAATTAGATAATTTAACTTTGAAGAACATCATTATATATATTTGTTATATAATCAAATCAAGCCTTAAACTTCATCGTCATATATTATTGAAAAATATTATAAATCCTAAAAATTGAAGTCTGACCCTGACGTCTCGATTGTTCCTCAGAACTTTAATGAAATAGTGGATGATAGCTGTTATATAAGTCGACGAGCTGTCAATTACACTTTTCGACTGCAATTTATCTTTTTTAATTATTATCTCGGACGTATTAATATAATTAATTCAGCTAACTGAAAAAAACACCCTATTTTATACCCCTGATTGAGTCTTTATAATAATATCAATATCGTTGATTATATTCACAGTTGAATTATTAATTAAGATAGATGCGGTAAGATTGATTTATAAATCATGACACAACTGTACTGAGTTAAAAAAAACTTTCCAGTTTAATAAATATATCGATTCAACATAACATGGTATTAGACTCTTAGAGTAACATCCTTTTTTATATATTGATTATGCTCAGTGTAGGTTCCATTGTTTGCCATTTTATTCTAGTTAGTAGTCAATCACTTGTGCTCCCGGGTACTTCTGATGACCCTGAGTACTTCTCATTCATAGATGGAGACACTGGACCGTTATAACTTTTAACTTTTAACTGAGGATGGTAGTTGATTCGTTGAAACTTTAAATTTGACACCAAGGAAAGTCTCATGATTTCTATAATTGATAAGTGACACAACGCTCTCTACATTAAACTTTAAGGGATCTTCAATTTATGTATTAATATGCTACCCGTTGACAAAGTTCCTTTTATTGTTAATATTATACATGGTATGAACTAAGATACTATAGTCCTGATAGAAAATAACCGAAGAACGAAAGGTAGGATCGATTCTTTAGTAGATGTAATTAATGTGTATTATAAATAAATAAAAGTAAGTAGATTCTTTCTTGTCTTTTAAATAGTTGTTATTATTCAAAAAGAGGTGAATGAATCTCGATAAAAAAAAAAGAGTAGACAATTAGAAAACGGAAAGGGATAAACAAACTTAAATTGTATGGAAGAAGGCTAAGTAGTGACAAAATAAGCTTTATCACTATTGAGTATTGACTTAGAGTTTAATATTGATATCAGATTCCAGCTGATTTAATAAGTCTTAGGTAATTATGCTGGAGGCATTTTATCTTTATTCAAGCTTTCAAGTCTGTAATCTGTTCCATCAACCGTTTTTGATCTTCGATCATTTCAATTTAGGTTTGATTTTGTACATGATGGTTGATGGTTGATCCTGGAATGGTGATGTCGAGTATGAGCTCATCATTATCAACTTGGAAAGTTTAAGTTGAATTGGTTCATGGCCCTTGACAGATATGGGATTTCCATGCTCCTTTATTGATATCTGTATGAATCTATGATGGATCTTTAACAATAAACAAATTCGTCACCCATAAACTTGAGTTTGATGGAGTATGCCTCTATATTTAGCCATTGATTAATGGTTTATGAGCTGATTGAAGTCAGTGCTTTTAAAAACATTTAACCAATCTACAACATGGATTTCTGCAAGGGTTCAAATTCCTACTAGTGTCGATATAAGTTAGATTAAAATCGAGTAATTATCGACCAGCTTTTTTATGAGGATTTTAGTACTTATAATTGTCGAGGTGAATCAAAGTTGATAATTATATTATGAAACATTATAATTATAGCTATAGTCGAAGCTTAACTAATAATGACAGGCGCAATTAAATTAGTTTAAGTTCATATTGACCAAAAATTATGGTTGCTTATACGAACAGCTAAAGCCTGATATTAGTTCATAGTCTCAATATTATTTCAATAACATAAATAAGAGACCCCAAACTCAATGTAATTCGATCCAAAAGGAATTACAGAGAAAACATTGAAATTATAGTTATTCTACTTTTATAATGTCTGATCATCGACCAAATAATACTCAATCAAACTCTACCTAGGTGACACGTCAAAATACTTTGTAATTGTTTGAAACGTTGTACGGTGTAATATAACTACTTAATGAATTCATGTAATATGATCAGTGAAAATCTTTTAAAGTTCTAGTACAATTATTATTGAACGTTTCGACTGTCATCTGAATTCTAAAGTATAAATTATGTTATTCAGATATTTTCATTAAGCTTTTTAAGAATTAATATATGTGTCATTGCTTGAAATTTGTTGGTATTGAAATTTGCGTTAGAAGCTTTGGCTGCTAGGATCATGAGGCCGCCGAATTAGTTTAATATCACAATTTTGTAAGACTTGACAAGATTTAATATTTTTATATATCACTTCGATTGCACAGTCTGTAAACTTATACAATGCTAGAGTTCTAGACAGAGGTCAAGGGAAGAAGTCAAGCTTGAGTTATAGTTGTAAATTGTAATTAATTAACACCAATAAGTATTAAGCAATAATGTGTCACTTTTTTTATATATATTCCATCATTTCGAAGGCATGGCCCCTGACCCTTGGGCCCTATTGCCCATTTTGCAGTGTGCAGGGTGCACTCATGTTTATTGTTCGTGCTACTTATTAAGACTTTTAAGTTTTGCCTCAATCTCCAAATTATGTGACCATTTGATCGCCACAGTCCACACGAGTTTGTTAAGTAGAAAAATTGAAAGTACTACATTAGAATCTAGATGTACACGGTCTGATGTATTTTTTAACATGGGCGCATCTCTCCATGCTTCTCAGGCCTTTGAAAGGTATTATTAGGCATGGAAGTCTGCGGCTGAACGCATAGAACATTGACCAAATCTAACAGTTGTCTTAAATTTATGGGACTCGAATCTAATAGTCTTAGATATGGGAAGGTACCAACTAGCAGGCAAATAAGAGTTCTCTAGCCTCTCTACAAACGAAAGATCTGATATAATTCGTAACAACAATCTCAATTTGATTATATGGACCAAGTAATTATAGATGTGATTCTTGAAGCTGTGAACCATCATGATTTTGTTCCTCCATGTTACAAGTACAGAACATTAAGAAATGAAGAATGAAGGATTCAAAATTGGAGTCTGTTGACATGTATAATTGAAAAGATTTGCACAGAGACATAGCGTATGAAGCAGTGTAGATCAAAGTACTTCCGAACAATCCATCCCCAAACTATCTCTAATTTTGTCCAACTCTAAAGTTTAAACTATTAAAGAGATTCGAATCTTGATTGTTGATAGATATTGGTTATAAACATAAACGTTATGGAAAGAACGAAAGTGGCCAGATAATTCTCAAAAACAAAACCTTATGGGTCAATATATAGTCAATAGTCAAGACTCAATAGGGCCCTATTGTTCTGGAGCCTGGGATAATACAACTTGAAGGCCCATTAACATTAAGATTCAATGCCATAATTACTTATAATCACTCAAAGTTTTTGGTAATCAAGGGATTGATTGATACCATCTAGTTTCACTCCACTCAGCACTGATACCACTGATAACTTGTAAGTAGTAATTTATTACCTAGAAACTACAATTATATGATCAATATGTAGCACGATTAGACTTGATTTACAAAACTTTTTCAACTCGTGCAAGTTTCATGTCTTTTAGATAGTAGATGGACGTGTCTCTTAGAATAAAACAATTTCTGAGTACTTGTCATCATGATAGCTTTCATTACCAGTACATTTGTGATTCAACCCATCAGCTCTTCGAAACGAAAAGTAACTTAATTTAATCAATTAAAACCTTTGTGGTAACATTACCACAAGCAGCTTTATTGGATACAGTAAAAATTGCAAATTGCAATTTAGAATACCCGAGTTTGTTTAAATCAAAAGACTGGGGGACCAGGGTCAATGTCTAAAATTCAAGATTTTCAATTTTTCAAACCGTCAAAGTGACACAAGATTTTTTTTGTTTTTCATGAAATTTATCTTCTCACCAAAATTGTAAACTTTAAAATGTGTCTCAAATTCTTAAATGCATATCAATCTAAAGCAAATTGGCGCCCATGATTACAGGCTATTTTCTAATAAATGGTAATTGTGGATTAGAATTATTGGTCCTCGATCAGATGATGTCTTTTACGAGTCGTTGTACATTGTCATTACAAAAAAAAGGGGGTCTAGAAGCTAGATGTTTGATAAACCACTAAATAGCAACCGAGAAAGAGGTAATAAAACTGATGATATTTTGATATTGATGTTACAGCATACTGATGATGTTAATGCCACTGGTGATGAGCTGGACTTTGAGATTTACAATTTTTGAGGTATAATTTGATGTAATATTGATAATTACTGTAGATCTTGATTACTTTATTTTGTACTAAGGGATTGTGCACAACTCCAAATCCTCTTCTTCAATTAATAATCGTTTTCAAATCTAGATATTAGAAACTATTAATGCTCTTCAAACACTAGTTTAAACTTTGGCGACATACTTGGAATGTTCTTAACCAATTTTCAAAAATCCTTATATCTTATACAGTGCTACACTAAGATTTGCAAACGTCAATAAAGTAATTAACCCAATGTTTCCATCTTTCCCAATTGATACAAATTTTCCATTAATTACTTGCTTTAATTATGATTTTTTTCTTAGTTGATAACTTGAATATATTTGAAATTAACCACTGATCGAATGAATTTAGACTGCAAGTTGAACTAAAATACATTTAAAATTATATTTTTGTTAGTTACTGTTCAAATATTATGGTAGTGGAGTCTGACTTATAACTGAATTAGTTTCAACAGAAAACTCAGAATACCAGCCAATTCATAGTCAATCTTCTTAACGATCTACACAATGTCTTTTACAAATGGGTGTAATTAATTAATCTCTTTAAAAGCTATGAAATTGATGTAATTAGTTGATACAAAATTGATGAGGTAGAGGTCACTCTGTTTTTGTAATTGATATGTGAGTTTGAAACCTTGAAAGTATTAATCAGTATTCTGGAAACAAAATGATTCTGCGTGGAAGATGTATTAGACTTCAGTCTGCTGAAAGGTGAATGAATTCAAGAAAATTTTCTATAAACTTGATTAAATTATACGAATAATTAATAAAGATTAAGTGTCAGCTGTTAAAGAAAATAATCCAATATTGAAAAACATAGTTGTAAAGATAAAAACTTGAAGTAAAGAAGGACCAGTATATTGGTTCTAAGCTAGCTATTTACTTTTGTTTCTAATAGTGCATCACTGCATAGAAAGTTGAAATTTGTTAAACACCCCGAGTTTTGTTCTTCAGCTGCAACCAAAGAAAGTAGAAACCGGCGTGCAGTATGATATGATTACAGGACTGAGGTGGACCACGGAGATGGTGAGTTCGGTTGAGCAGTTAGGCCGTCAAATAGACTTTTTCTTGTTGAAGTTTGGATTAGTTAACAATTTGGTTAAAGAATTGGAATTAAGTGCCCACTTTCCTTCTATGAAGTTTCCTTTTGCCATTTGGAGTTGGGACTAAACAGGTTTAGGCCCAAGGGACTTTTGGGACTCAGAAGAAAAATGTTATAAGAAGTTCCACGCATTTGGTGACAGCTGTGCAAAAGAGACCTACAGATCTCATGTATATTTTCTATTATTTGAAAAACACGATGCATAATGCAGGCTAAACCCCAAGCTGAGTTTTGTGAAGTTGTTGTTCTGGCGATGAGTGCTCTGTTGGTTGATGATTGATACAATTAATTATTAGAACAATGCATATTAGTATCTCATCTAGATTAAACAGTTGCAGGTGTATCTTTTGTAAAAAAAAAAAGATCATAAAGATGTCAAGATATATAAAAGGGAAGGTTTCTGCCTCTGTGTTGCTGGTGTTAGTTTGGATGTTACATCAATTACCAAACCACTATTACTAGGATCCCAGTTGTTAATTTTACAGAGAGAATATAACTTCATATTTCTTTCTAAACAACAATTTTTATTATAATAAAAACTGCAGTTTGATACGTGTTTTGTTATAATAAGGTGTCGCATTCTTAATTTAATATATTCAATTTTTCATTACTATAATTTTACAATCATTAATTATGACCACAAACAACTTTTCATATCAAGGTGATGAATTAAAATACACTTATGATAATAGTTATACAACAAAACCTGTATCTTCTGGTGTTAGTGGTGACATTTTATTTCCAGAATTAAATACCAATTCAGATCTTGATAAAAACGATACCAAACAAGGTACAGGTTTCAGCAACTTTTTTGTTCAACAAAGTTCAGATGATTATAGCAAGTTTATGATCAACAGTTGGACTAATGAATTAACTTCAGCTTCAATTGGAACTCTTGAATCATCATTGGGAAATGTTCAATTACAAAGTCCCATCAATACAATTCATAGTTTCAATGATCACAATCAATTGAATTCTCTTTTGGAATCGCCAGCATCTTCATATAGATCAGATAATCTAGTTTCAACACCAACATCACCAGAAGATGACATGAACATTTTAAGATCACAAAATGTTTCTTCAACAAATTTATATGATGGAGCTTATGACAAACCACTGTTTAAAACCTCATATATTTTAAGTTCTAATGATGAAATGACTGACTTGAAAAATAGAGAACGTCGCGCATCTATTGCATCATCCACATCCTCATCAATTTCCACAAATAAATCATGTTCATCAGCATCTTCACAAAGTTCCATATCTTCAGGATCTTCAATAATATTACCATCATCACCAATTAAAAAAACACATAAACCATCGATTGCCAAAACAGAAAAAACACAACCAAAAGCCACCCGCTCAAGAATGGGCTGTCTTACATGTCGCCATCGTAAGAAAAGATGCTGTGAAACTAAACCTAAATGTCATGAGTGTGAAAGACTGGGATTAAAATGTACATGGCCAACACCAGGTCTAGAGAGAAGAAACAGACCAAAACATAGCAGAGAGACAGAGAACATGTACTTTGATGAGTTTTTTGGTAATGTGCAGATAGTAAGAGGAATTGTTGAGAGCAGAACGACGGAGTGTTGAGTCACTAAATGGAATCTTTAAGACGATCTTCTATTCAACTTACTATTTTATTTAATATCACTAATATTTCCAGTATAATATTGATCTTTTTAATTCATGAGATATGAGACTATAAAATAATTTGTAGTTTTGATGAATGTATCAATCTCGTAAAGTTTTAGTAGTAGCTTACAACTTACAACTCATAATCTTCAATTGTTAAAAAAAATCTATCATCATCACTACTGAGTTTATTGAACTCAACTGCTTTAAATTTCAACTCATTAAACAACAACCACTTATAATTTTCATATTTGAATTTTAAACGTCAGCTGCCAGAATATTACGGTAAAATCAAAAAAAAAAAAAAAAAAAAAAAAAAAAAAAAAAAAAAAAAAAACACACAGAAAAAACTGACATAATTTCTTATCAAAAATCCAGCTTTAAAAATTGAAAAACTTCACGAATTTTAAGAGAAATTGAAAATCGAATTACTCTTTTTGCAGGAAATCGATATTCACGATAAAATTTGCTCTTTTGTTTCTTATTGATTCTCTTCTGTTCAGCAGACAGCAAGCAACACACGCTGTGGATATTTCATTAAACACACAACCCACCTTTTTATTTCTGCAGTACACTGGATACTACTGCCATCACAACAGTTGAATACAAATCTTACCACTTGAAAAAAAATATTTGACGGTTAAAAGAACCTCAAGCTTTCTCTCAATGCTACCACGATCTCACTTCAAATCACTGATAATATTCATCTGGCTTGTGCTGATCACTCTAATACAACAAATTGATGCGACTTCCCACCTCGTTAGAAGCACTTACAGCACACATCGAAGTATACAGCCTCAAATTCAACCAATACAGCCCATACAGGACATTGATAATGAGCACAACCGTCCGCTGCTATCGTATGACATAACAAACGTGTTGTTAGCGTCAGATATTGAAGGTTCATTACATGGTTTGAATAGAGAAACAGGTGAAATTTTATGGTCTTTGGATATGGACCAACCTTTAGTCCAGATCAATGAGAATGCATCCAATAATACTTCAGAAGATGATACAGTATGGATGGTGGAACCTTATGGCGATGGGAACTTATATTTTTTTAACGCTGAACTTGGATTGACTAAACTTCCAATTTGTATCAGTCAATTGGTCTCACAAAGTCCATTTGCTTTGAAAAATGATGACAAGATTTATACGGGAATAAGGAAGTCGTCACTTTATAGCATAGACTTAACGAATGGTGAAATTTTGGCTTCATATGGTTCTGATTGTGATAATACTTGTAAAGTTGAAAACGAAAACTTGAAATCAAGTATATTGATTGGTAAAACCACTTTTGAATTGACTATACACTCAAAGAATAATGTTGTGTGGAACGTGACTTATTCCACTTGGGGTCCAAATAATATGGATAATGATTTAGCTTATCAAAACAAATTTCCAATGGATGGAACTTATATTTCACCCTTCCACGATAAAACTTTATTAGCAATTGATGAGAATTATAAAATTGCGAAATGGGTAAGTAAACTACCAAACACTGTTGTTAATGTTTTTGATATTTTGACAGACTATAAGCTTCCTCAACAAGGTTACATTTTACTTCCGCATCCTTTAAAAAGCCCAGATTCATTTGATCATTCACAGAAAGATATAGGCACATATGTTGGACAAACACGAAATGGGTCTTGGTTTGCAATGTCCGGAGAATTTTACCCATCGCTAGTCAAATCAGCTCCAAACTCTAAATACTCATTGTCTGAAAGATGGCGTTATTCACAATCACTGAAATCACCAGAGCTTTTCAAACAAGCTGTTACTGGTGTTCATTTTTGTAATGAAAACACAAATTTTGAATTGATCATTCCAACTTCTACTCAGTTCATTATAAGAGAAACATCAACGCATAAGTATCCACGTTCAAATGATATTGATACTTATAATCCACATGGTCGTTACTCATATCATTTACCTTATAATAACAACAATCAAAATAATAATAAAAATGAAGAATTTCTAAAAATTGATCCAACCCCAAAAGATCAATTTTGGGAATCTGTTATTGGTAAATTTATCTTCAGATGTATTGAAAATTTAATTATGGTTGGTTTTACCATGGGGATTATTTATATTTTGATCAGAATGGATTGGATTCCTTCTTTAGATGTTTTATTAAGGAGAAGTGGTTTAGAATTGAAAGAGTTGAAAGAAAATACTGTCACTATTGCTGAAGAATCATCTCAAATTCAAGTACTAGTTGATGAATTCAAAGTTGAAGAAAAAGAAGAGGAAGCATTACTTGAAGAATTGGAAGCACAAGAGAAGGAAAACGTTGATAATGAGGATGATACTGATGATAAAACTATTACTGAAATCAATACCATAGGAGTTTTGAAGTCGAATGATGAAAAAGATGATACAATAATTGAAAATGATGAGGAACCAAAGGCAAAGAAAGAAGTCAAGATCATTGAACCCGAAGATCTAAAAACTAATACAAACAAATCTGAAAAAAAGAAAAGAAAAAGAGGAACAAGAGGTGGTAAAAGAAATAAACAATCTGAAAATGGTGAACAATCACCAAATCAATTGACTCCAGTTACTTCACGATCCAACAATAATTCTTATCCAGTTGCAACTTCAAAAGTACCAGTATCAACACAAGCATTATCATCATCAAATGGCTTAGTCTTATCAGACACAATATTAGGATATGGATCATACGGAACTGTTGTCTTCAAAGGAACTTTCCAAAACAGAGATGTTGCAGTTAAAAGAATGTTAATTGATTTTTATGATGTTGCCAATTTGGAAATAGATTTATTAACTGAATCAGATGATCATCCAAATGTTGTTCGTTATTTTTATAGTGAAACAAATGATAGATTTTTATATATTGCATTAGAATTATGTTCTGCAAGTTTAGAAGATGTTATTGAAAAAACTGAAAATTTTCCTGAACTAATTTCATTAATGACACCAGTCAATGTATTGGAACAAATTGCTAAAGGTGTTCATCATTTACATTCATTGAAAATTGTTCACAGAGACTTGAAACCACAAAATATTCTTGTTGCACCTCCAAAAAAATTACAAACTAAAAATTCCAAATATTCACCAGTTAGAATTTTAATTTCAGATTTTGGACTTTGTAAAAAGTTAGAAGCTGATGAAAGTTCATTTAGAGCAACAACACAACATGCTGCAGGAACTTCAGGCTGGAGAGCACCAGAATTATTGATTGATGAAACCAATTCAATTTATAATTCATGTTCAATATCCAGTGATCATTCATTCAATACATCAAGTAACTCAATCGTGGAACCTTTAGTTTTTGATACTTTATCTAAAAGAAAACTGACAAGAGCAATTGATATTTTTTCATTAGGGTGTGTATTCTTCTATATTTTAACTAATGGTTCTCATCCATTTGGTGATCGTTATTTACGTGAAGGTAACGTTATTAAAAATGAATATAATCTATCAGCATTGGAATGTTTACCAGAAAATGACATTGAAGCAAAAGATTTAATAACCAAGATGATCACAAGAAATCCAAAATTAAGACCAAGTACTTCACAGGTTTTAATTCATCCATTTTTTTGGGATGATGGTAAAAAACTTGATTTTTTGTTGAAAGTTAGCGATAGATTTGAAGTTGAAAGACGTGATCCACCAAGTCAATTGCTGTTAAAATTGGAGGACATTGCAATCGACGTTATTGGTGAAGATTGGTGTTGTAAATTTGATCAATATTTTTTGGATAATTTGGGTAAATATAGAAAATATCATCCAGATAGAATCATGGATTTACTTCGTGCTTTGAGAAACAAATATCATCATTTTAATGATTTGCCACCAGATTTATCAAGGAAGATGGGACCATTACCAGATGGGTTCTATAAGTTTTTTATTAGAAAATTTCCAAATTTATTTATGGAGATTTATCATGTTGTTGAAGAAAATTTAATTGATGATGTAATTTTAGGGAAATTTTTTGTTACAAATGATTGAAAAGTTAAAATAAAGTTGGATGGATTTGCGAAATATTAATTATTGTGTTTGACTTAGAGGAAATCTGTTAGAGTACGAAAATTTCTGCGACCTGTGTGACCTGTCTATAATTTTTTTGCAATTTGAATGTGTTCAATTATGACGATTTAGGAAAGATTAAATGTATATAATTAGCAATAAAGTTTAATGAATTGTCTTGAAATTGTTCAGTTGTAAAGGTGATTTAGACTTTAACTCGTTGATTATTGTTTTGCTGGTTGGTTTTTAGGCGCATGTTTAATTGATGTAAACGAATCGGCAAAACTGCTAAATCATCAAGAACCATCAACTGTAATTTGAAGATCGTGCCATTCTAGGTAATAGTGCTTTTTACTTTTACTAATTAAACTGATGTGTAATAAGCATTTGGAAGTATATTGGCTTATACAAGGATTTTTTGGTTTTTCAATTTTGGGGTGAAAAGTAAAAACTTAGTTAATCATATCTGGTTGAACTTCAAGTCTGAAATAAAAAGGAAATGATTGATCACCTTTTCAGAAATGACGCCTATTTTCCTTTCAAATAGATCTACACACTTTGAAGGTTGAAAGATCCATATTAATTTATTGAATTTTAAACATTGAAGCTATAGAGCTTATAGCACAGGCACTTAGAGTTAATAGAATTTCAGCTCAAGCTATAAATCTATAATAGTAGTATTCTTATGAGTTATAACGAGCTCGTGGCCAATAAACAAGAAATGAATATGGTTCCCCCTACATGTAAACAATACAGCTTCAGCCTTGAGTCTTGACAGCTTCAGCCTGTATCAGAAAACGAGTGTGCTTAAGTTTAAAGCAGCAGGCTACCAAGCTGTTTCAGCATTGTCACGACTCACAAGTTACAACTTAGAACATTAAAGAACCTTTGTAGTAAAGAAGAACAACTAATTTTCAGAACCTTTCACATACTACATACAAAGCTCAAGCTTCCATGGACAATGTAGGCAGATCAATTATTATCTCACTTTGGAGACTTGCAGCAGCACAGCTAGTCTCAAACCTAAAGTGGCGGGCCAGTTAACGAGTCGCCGACAATTCAAAAGCACCTGGCAGATTATTCAGGAATCAGACCGGTCGCCGCATTGCCCAGTATTAGTCTTCTTTTGCGACTTGCAAAATGCGAATCTCGTGGATTTTGAATCTTGATTTCTATGCATGAATCATTTTCAAAATTCTACCGGGCCTACTGCTAGGTGCTGCTAGATCGGCGAGTGCCAGAAACGACGAACGTTAGAAACCTCAAATCTCAAAGCTTGAACGGTCTGTCAAGCTGTCTCTTTTTAAGTTTTTAACTAGCTGAATTCCAAGTTCCGACTTATGTGACACTAAAAGTTACAACTTGCAAATTGTAATAATTTGAGATTAAATAGTAAATAGTAAACAGTGAACAACAAATTGTGATTGAAGTAATCAACACTGGGTTACAGCCCGGGTTGCTTTTATATAACTTGGAGATTTAAATCTGTAGCGTTAGATATCAAGTTCGAGTTAACTTGAATATTAATACGGCTATAGTAATAATAATAATATTGGGTAACAATATTCAGGGATGGGAGATTCAATCACAAAGCAAGTTATATTACTAACAATGAGAAATCTCACGTTGTAACTAGAAATGAAATTACAGGGCTCAAGCACAAGCATGTTGAGTAACTTCTGACGCCTGTGAATTAACATAGAAGCAGAGCTCAGATTGATTATCAGAAGTACTGTAATCGCAGATATTTGTTAAAGTATATATTAATAAGCACTGGTAGCAGCAACAGCTGTGTCGAAAAACATGAAGAGCTTGCTAATCATCACCGTACCAACCCCAAGGTGTTACATTGATTGTTATTCTGATTGATATTTGAAACTTCTGATAATCAGGATTCAGAAAGGATAAAGGGATTTTGGTCCTTTCATCAGCTTCAACACAACCAAACTATATGCAATATTTACTATAATGTAGTACTTGAAGATCATCGATTCAATTGTGAATAATTTTTACTTAGTTTCATTAAAGAGATAAATCATATAAAAGCCATTGAGGGTTGAAATTTATACCTTCTTTCAAAGAGATAGCTCCAGCAACATTTTTTAGAGCACATGCTATATTACAATCTCGACTTGTTGATTATGCTGCCAATGGTCAATCATTGGATCTTATACTTATGTAGACAGTAGTTACAATTTTCAAAGCATCCAAATTTCGATTTTTAGAATGTACCTGAAAGTTAGCATGAATTTAACATATTATAACATATTAAACCTGCATTAATTTTGGAAGATCAGTTTGGCATAGAAGAATATTGACTCTTGACTCTTGAGTAATAAATACTGAAGATATCTAATATCTATTTAGAATCTTAGTACTGTATCTAACTCAAGGTCTGTCTAATGACCATGATTTATTCATTTGAAATTACAAATTTCAAGTTTCAACACTTGCAACTTTTGCAATCTGGACTCTATTTAACTTAACTTCTTAATTATGATCAGCCCTTTTCACTTACAGTGAGCTAGCTGCTAGATTCTAGAGCACTAAAATTTAGAGCTAAGACTCAAGTCGATTTGTTGGGAGGAATTTAGCTTGATGGGTTTGATTAATAAGCAGATTCACAGTTACAAAACAAACCTATACTATTGTTAATCATAGTAGTTACTAGTTAGACAACTGACCCTGTAACAATTAATTACCCGAACCAATTAAATCAGCTATTAAGTCTGTACATAGTAAGTTTTGAATTTCGATTGCTCATTGAAATGGCTGATTTATTTTGAATAACAAATCTCGGTACTTCAATTCAAATATCAGATATTATTCTTGTTTATCAGTTCTAAGTTCGCACTGCTCAGTTAATGAATAGTTCTTTATATTAGCTGTTTTTAATGCTTTATAACTCTTTAAATTAATTTGTACTGGTTTATGAACAGTGAATTGACACAATAATCGAGCAAGTCTCATAGCTAGAAACCAAAAGTGTAACCGAACAGTAGTATCAACTCGTAAACCACCTTCTGGTTAACCAACAAGATATATTGTTATATGTCGTGAAATAAATATAGATCCTGAACTAGAGCGTAGAGAACCAGAAACTGACAGCCAGCAATTAAGCCGATTGTGTACGAGTGTAGTATGTACTCAATGCTAATGATAACATTCTAACTTGTTAATGTGATAGATCAATGGTCCAGTCACGACTCACGACTAACTAGTAACCACTGACCAGTGTCCACTATCGAAACTCTTCAGTTTTAAATAACAGCAGTGATAAATTCAAACTTCAATGCACTATCGTTTTCAGACTTCAGCTCTAAGATCTGTCACAATCCAAGTTGTAACTTGTAAGTCAATCTTGATTCCTTCCTATGATGGTGTCCACTGTCTCCTGAGTCCTGCTTAAAAGAGCTCACCGAAATTCCTCAATCTCTGCATAGATCTCCAACGCACGTAAGATTCACGATTCATCAACCAATTCCGGTGCATGGCACTTGCAGACTTAGTTCGAATTGTCCCTGGGGCAAAATTGAGCAGTGAGTCAAGCTTTGACTACTTAGTACTAACTGGTTAAGTTCTCTTTTGTCTTTTGGAAACTAACTCTCGAGTCGCGAGTCATCCATCATAAGCTACCAAAACATCTTATGTAAATTCTTCTATGAAAAAACACAGCTCAAGATATATCTCGTGAGTCAATTTTGGATGTTGTCCTCGAAAATTAGTTGGAACAATGCTCAACAGTATTCTTCTTTTCCCAAATTCTGCAGTAATCAATTCTTGTCTTATAAGTTCTAAGGTCTACTAACTTCTAACTTTTAAGCTTGACTGAGTTCTAAACTTGTTAACCACGTTTAAAACGTCTTAGAAGTTACAAGTTACAGGGATTTATCTGAGTCTTGACTACTGAATCCTCATCAGTCCAACCCTTATTTTAGTGACACAAATAATGGTCCGATATATTGGACAGTGGCCACTTATAGTTACTAGTTACTAGCTAGATTGTGCGGGTGATAATAGTTATTAGTAAAAAAGAAGTAACTAAAAGACAAAAAAGGCAGCCAAAGGGTATATACTATATAGGTTGAAGCCATAGGGTGTTCTTCCTTGAATCCTTACCGAATCTTGAGCTGGTAAAATAAATTTGTTACTTATCTCAATAATGGATAAGGATAACAACTGGACTTTAAGCTATGAAATTAACAGACCTCTCCAATATTTAATCGATACTAAATAGATCACAAAAGATATTCCTAAATAAACTGTGACTAGTACTAAGTTGTATGTAACTTGGAAATTTTAGTCTGTACGTTCTGTTTTGCAATGACAGCGATTAATGCATGAATAGGAATTTGACTTGATTTTACACTTCAATGTTCAATATTATACCAAACTTGAATGATCTACGATCTGATATAATTTGAAAGTATAAGAAAACTATTGGAATTTGGCCCTCCAGATTCGGAATGGAACTTTTCTTTCTTGCCATTAATTTCAGAATTACTGATAATTCAAGAATCAATACATATGTGAATTTTCGACAATCGTGATAGATATTTGATAAGTGAACTTTCTTGGACTAGTAGTGGTCTGCGTTGTAACTTGTAATTAGTTGTAACTGTTACCTCTGTTTAACTGTTTAGATTATGGCATATGCCACTGTTCTCTAGACTTGATTCGGTTCTATGAGGAAACTTGAAGGGCAGATATACCTTAATAATTTTGCTAATATTCTTCACAGCTTATTAAACAGTTTTAACGTACAAGCGTTGCAGTACTCAGTAGTTTTATTTAACCACAAGACAGCACAAAACAGTTGAAACTTGAAGCTATTTAACCATCTGGCGTCCATTGACAAGATTTAGAGAACTTTGGTAATTGATCATCCAGCTTCCACGTATACAACAACTTCAACAAGCCCAACATTTGCTCACTAAATTACTATTTAAACCACAATAATCCAACCAAAAACTTCTTTTTTCTATGTAGTAAAAAAAAAATGTATGTGTCGTGTCCCTCATCAAAATTTTGTTTTCTTTCTACATACAAAAATTTGAAAATTGCAAAATAATCAAAGATTGTCAGCAATTTCAACAATTTGTTGAATTTATCGCCACCACGCAGCGCTAGCAGCCAATTGACATACACAAAAAATGTCTTTACAGCAGCTGTCTCTTAGAGACAGACAAGTTGGTATGAATGTTGTGTTAATATCCTCCGATGTTATGGTCATTGTAAACTAACCCTTTTTTTAGCATGTCTTGAAAAAATGCTACATTTCAACATCGATTCAGAACACTCAGATCTTACATCCAGTCTTAATGGAGAAGAAATAGCGTGGAAAGTGTTGGTGATAGATTCCAAAAGTACCGCCATTATTTCAAGTGTCTTAAGAGTCAATGATTTATTAAGATGTGGAATAACTATGCATACATTGATTAATGCTTCAAGATCACCATTACCTGATGTTCCAGTCATCTATTTTGTTGAACCAACTCAAAATAATGTTGCCAAAATTTCACAGGATATTAAAGAAGATAAATATGCAAGTTATTATATTAATTTTACGTCGACTTTAAGCAGAGAGTTATTAGAAGAACTGGCTAAAACAGTTGCCTCCACTGGTAAATCAAACAAAGTCATGCAAGTTTATGATCAATATTTAAACTATATTGTAACAGAGCCAAAAATGTTTTCATTGGACATTTCAAATGTTTATCAAAAATTTAATGATCCAAAAACTGTTGAAGAAGAAGTCAATGATTTGACTGAAACTATTGCCAATGGTTTGTTTGACTCAATCATTACAATAGGGAATATTCCAATAATACGCGCTCAACCATCTGGTGCTGCTCAATTGGTTGCAGAGAAACTAGATTCAAAACTACGTGATTATGTTATTGGATCCAAATTTACTATGAAGGATGATAATAACAATGATTTCCAACAAAGATTTGTTTTGATTTTATTGGACCGTAATATTGATTTAGCTGCTATGTTTTCACATTCATGGATCTATCAATGTTTAGTTGCTGATGTATTCAAATTAGAAAGAAATACAATCAAAATTGAATCTGAAGAAAATGGTAAAAAAATCAAACAGCAATATGATTTAGATCCAAAAGATTGGTTTTGGGAGAAAAACTCTCAATTACCTTTCCCTGATGCTGTTGATAATGCAGATTCTGAATTGAAAAATTATAAAGAAAAAGCTGCTGAATTAACTAAAAAACATAATGTATTAGATGGATTAGATGGTAAACCAAGTAATCACTTACAAGAGACGGTTAATCAACTACCTGAACTAACAGCAAGAAAGGCAATTATTGATATGCATATGAATGTTTTATTAGCTCTATTGAATGAATTAAAATTGAAGAATTTAGATTCATTTTTTGAAATTGAACAAAGTTTAAATGATCCAAAAACTTTAAATAGATTCATTGAAGTTTTAAATGATGACAATACTCACAACTTAAAAGATAAATTAAGAACTTTTATTGTTATGTATTTAACCACGGATTTACCAAATGATTTCATCAACAAAGTTGAAGAATTTTTCAATTCAAAATTTGATAATCAACAAACAAATTTATTTAAAAGTTCATTAACTTATATTGAAAAATTCAAAAGTTCTATGAAATTGAGAAGGTCATCAATTGGTATGGATAGTTATATTCAAAAACAGCAATCTTCAACTTCACAAAACAACACAACAGCATTATTTTCAAATTTATCATCAAAATTATATAATTTAACTGATGGGAAATTAACAGAAGGTGTTGGTTCATTAATTTCAGGTTTAAAAAGATTATTACCAGAAAAAACAGAAATGCCAATCACTTCAATCACAGAAACAATAATGGATCCAAATAATTCCACGGAAGAAAAATTAAAAATCACCGATGAATATTTATATTTTGATCCAAAAATCATTCGTGGTGCACATGCAAGACAACCAAAAAGACAATCATACTTAGAATCAGTTGTTTTTGTTGTTGGTGGTGGAAACTATTTGGAATATTCTAATTTACAAGAATGGTCAAATAATCAAAATAATAATTTAAAATCTGTTGTTTATGGAAGTACTCAAATTTATTCACCAACTGAATTTTTTCAAGAAATTATAGAATTAGGTAAATAAACTTGTTGCTACAAAAACAGTATAAATCTAAGTGTTTATAATGACTTTATTAAAAGATTTGATTTGATTTTGTGTTTTTTTTACAATTAGTTGAATTCATAAATAGCCTTCTGAAGTCTCTAGAACTTTAATACTTCTTTTAGCATCCATAAATAGATCTTGTGCATCGTCAATATCACTTGAAGTAATTTCATTATGACCTAAAGTTTTTGATAAAATTCCACATGGTGATAATAATTGTAAAACATAACGTAATGAAGTATTTGAACCTATATTTGATAATTTTGTTAAAGCTTCTTCATTGATTGATAAATTTTCAATTTTAGCTCTTTTATCAATAATAATTTTCATTTCTTCTGTTGAGTATGGTAATGTTCTAATAATTAATAATCTATCAATTAAATCAAATGGAATTCCATGAGGAGCTTTAATATCATCAGTACCTTTAACTGTTGTCATACCTCTATTTGAGGCAAGAACAACAATTGGGGCAATATAAGCTTCTAAAGCTCTATTTAGATAAGTAAAGATTTCAATATCTAACATATGAACTTCATCAATAAATAAAACACCTGGAACTAATTCAGCAACACCTTGATCGATATATTTTTGAACAACTTTATTGACTTCCAAACGCAATTTATCAGTGATTTCAGTTTTTCTTGGTTTTAATAATTGACCCATCATTGATAAAACATCTTGACCACCTTGAGGTCTTGCATTTGCAACATCTAAGTCATGTAAAGTAATATCTTGAACTATATCTTTTTTCTTATGAACATCACCTTTTGGTAATGGAACATATTCTTCAGCTTCTAAATCAAATTCGGTAGCATAAGCATCTGATCTACCAACCCTTTTAACTGCACCAGTATTTGTTTCAATATATATCACATCACCAATTGTGATTTTTTCCTTTTGAATAGCATCATAAATTGTTGGATCCAATCTTAAAGTTTTAGTACCTTTAGCTGATTTTAAACCAACAATGACATGTGATATAGTTTTACCATATCCACCCAATGGATTTTCACTTTCTTCAGGAGTTAATTCAGTAACTTCACCTTCATAAACCTCTTTAGTTTCTTTAATTCTTAACCCAATTGATCTTCTAAAATTTTCCATCAATGCTTCAGTTTTTTTAACTTCAACAGAATATAATTCAGAACCAACAATAGGAACAAATGGGACTTTTGGGCCTAATTCTTGAGAAATAGCTAGTGCAATTGCAGTTTTACCAGTTGCTGGACCACCAGCTAATAAAATGGCTTTACCACTCATTTTTTTAGCTTTAATTAGGTCAACAATAACACCAGCAGCTTCTCTTGCTTCTGTTTGACCAACAAACCCACTGTCATTTGGTTTAGCTAAACCTTTTTCATCTAAGCCTAAACCTTTGATATGAGTATGAGCAGCGGTTCTTGAATCACGGGAATCTTTTTCAGTGACTTCTGATATTTGCACCATTTTTTTGATATGCTTTTGATTCTGCGAATGAATTTGATAATTGATACTAATGTGGTGAAAAGGATAAATCTAAAGCTTTGTTTATAATTTATTTCTTACTTTTAAAAATTGGTTCTTGTTCAAAATTTGCCATCGAACAGACCGGAATTGACAAAATTGACAAGAAAAGAAAAATCAGTCAAAACAGTCACGTTAATGCCATTGGCATAAGCACGTGATACTTTAGCTGCCAAATGCAAAAATCGCGTGAAAATATTAGCACCAAAAACGTGACTTTCATTTTTTTTTTTTTTTTTTTTTTTTTTTTTTTTTTTTTTTTTTTTTTTTTTTTGTTTTCTTTTCGTGCAGAAAATATTTCCTGTTTGGGCGATATTAAAACACAAAGTTAAAATATATTTCATGGAGCTCGAAGGTGAACTTGAAGTTAAATAAAATGAACTAAAATAAAATAAAAAAAGTAAAAATTGTTGCTTTGTCAAGTGAAGTGAACTAGCAAGAACAGAAAAAGACCATGTCGTACACGCCACCTTCATCACAGAATTATATCAAGCTAGATGACCCACAGTTCAAAGTGGAGCAGCTCCAAGACAGCAAAAGCGTGAACAGATATCCAATCACACCTCCTAGTGAGCGTGTTCTTCTACTGGATGAGAAAGATTCGTCTAAGAAGTTGCTCACAACCAAGTTAAAACTGACAGCAAAGAGGAAACCAAAGCTGAAATACAGACCAGCAAACGGTACCGTTTTGAACATTGAAAGCTATGACGATTCGGTCACCATTGCAGATCAAGATGATGAGATCGATAATGAAGATGTGAGTTTCTTACATTATGCATTTAAACATTCCAGGAAAATGTGTGTTGTCACTGGGGCAGGTATTTCAGTTGCCTCTGGTATCCCTGATTTCAGATCTTCAAATGGTCTTTTCCAAGGTTTGAAAAAATCCACGTCTCCAGGCTCAAATGGGAAATCATTATTTGATCATAATTTATACAGAGATGAAGAATCAACTAAGAAATTTCATGCAATGATAAATGAACTTCATGGTTTGATTGAAAAATCAGAACCAACTGATTTTCATAAATTATTAGATTCCGTTTCTGCAGATGGACGTTTATTAAGACTTTATACCCAAAATATTGATTGTTTAGAATTAGAATTACCAAATTTACATACAACTGTTCCAATCAAAGGATATCCACCATATCCACCAACAATCCAATTACATGGAACAATCAAACATATGTATTGTACCAAATGTCATTTGAATCAAGAAATAGATTTGAGCTTATTCAATAATAATACACCACCAGTCTGTCAAGAATGTTTAGAATTAGATGAAATAAGGAAAATCTCGGGGAAAAGACAACAAGGAGTTGGCTTTTTAAGACCAAGAATTGTCTTATATAATGAATTTCATCCAGACGGTGAACATATAGGGAAAGTTTCCACCATGGATTTAAAATCTAAACCTGATTGTTTAGTTATTGCAGGAACTTCATTGAAAATTCCTGGTGTGAGAATTTTAGTTAAAGAATTAGCAAGAGCTGTTCACGCAGCAAAGGGATGTGTGATATGGGTTAATAGGGACTTGCCATCCATGAGTATTGTTGATTATATTGAATACATTGACTTGATTGTTGTTGGTGATTGTCAAGATGTTAGTAAAATAATTGATAATTATGATGAATATTTAAGTACAAAAGTTAAACAGAAAAGAACAAGAAATGTTAAAAAAGAGAATGATACTAAAGAAAATATTCCAATTATAAAATCGAATGAAAAGAAAGTTATTAAAAAACCAAAAATAAGTAAAGTTCAAACTAGTTTAGAAAATTTAGTTATGAAAATTAATGAAGTTAAATGATTAACAAGCAAAGTACAATTGATTATATAAACATTCCAAGTTGATAAATATAGAATCAAGTTACGAATTATCAAAATATTTTTATGTAGTACACTCAAAGTTCTTCATTTTCAAAATTCAAATCATCAACTGGTTCTTTTGGTTCTTGACCTTCAGCCCATTGAGTAACATCATCAATATAACTCAAGATCGTAGCCACACTATCTGGATTTTTAGCTTCTAATGGTAAAAATTGAACCATACCAAAATCATCGACTAAATGTGCAATTGAACGATTTAATTTCATAAATTTTGGATTCATTTCTTTATCAACATCTCCTACTAATAATAATGGATCAGGATTCAAAAATTTTTTCAATTGTTTTTTAGAATATTCATCTTTAATTAAGTCTAATTTTGATAAAATATTAATATGTGGTAATTCTAATAAAATCATTGCACTCATTGCACTTAATGCACCACTGAAAAATTTGGAACGATCTATAATGAAAGGTGCTTCTAATAAATATGCAGCACACAAGTTGAAATTTAATTGTTGTTGTAAATGTCTTACTATCGTTGGTAAAACAGGTATATGAGTATAAAGTTCAATTTGACCAGGACAATCAAAAATTAAATATTCATCGTTATAATCACCAATTTCTTCATCCAACCAATCTAAATTTTCTAATAAATATTCAAAACAGTAAATAAGTCCACCATTTGGTCCCATTTCTAATTCTTCCATAACATCTTGTAATGAAATCAAATCTCTAATATCAATTGTGAATTCATAATCAGTTGGTTCTGCTGCAGGATCTAAATTGACAAT